>APFE031017407.1:21061-74609 GCA_000404065.3 Pinus taeda
CTTAAAGAGAGAGCCCTCTCTGATTATAGATAGGCTAGGATCTATAATCCAAAGGTTGGTTAGTGGTTACCCCGGCCGTATTCCCTTGGGAGTCATAGGGAACAACCTGGGTGTTAACACTCATTTCAGCAATAGTATAGATTCATGCTTTCTATTCATTTACTTAAGTAGTTCATTTCCATTACAATAGTAGCATTGTTGCATGGTTTGATTTTTCATTTGGTTAAATAGATGCATTTTCATTATAGTGGTTTAGCACAAATTTATGGTTTCCTGCTCATTGACTTAAGTGGTTTGCTATTTCCTGTTCATTTTCTTGAATAGCTACAGTCCATTACAACAGGGTAGAACAAAGTAGTTGTGTCATAGTTTTTCCCATTTACTCTTTCATATAGTTAGTAGGTCGGCAAAGAAAAAGATCATCAAGGTTTCTCACAAGTGCCTCGGCCTCACCTCCTCCCTCTCAGACTATAGTGTGAGGAAGAAACCTTGCAACAACCCCAAAAACACAAGGTTGTGGTTTTCATAGGGTTTTTCATTTAAACACAGTCACTAATTTCATTGCACTGTCACTCTATTCCTCTCATTATTATTCACACCTTCACTCTCTCTTTTGGTCATTTAGACCTCGACCCTCTTCCCAGATCTCTCATGTTGTCATTCTCCTTCAGCCTGAAATGTTCAGCGAGAGCTATTAATTCACATTCAAATGATTTTTAACCATTTATCACCTTTGACATGCAAAACCCAACAATCGCTTCCCAATCCACTTTTTACGTTTGACTTTCTACCTTTTAAATCCCCACCATCGATCTACCTTGTGAGATTCGACAATTGTCACACACTCACTAACCAACCTGCTCGATCACATCTATGCCGTAGATATGCCTTTCCAGATCCAACGGCCCTTGCGCCATATCATGTGGATTTCCTTCCGACCATTATCGAGATGAGAGCATGTGATATGGGTGGTTTCCCTGTGCTACATGTCAGCCAGGGAGGCTAATCGCACAAAATTATGGAAAACCATTTATGACTTTTAAGGCACACAAGATACAACTTATCGCCCTCCAAACCTGCTCGTCATTTCCGCACATTTATTTTCACGCTCCAATCTCTACCATTCATCTGTCGATCACCTCCACGATATAATCCCAGCCATCCATCCTGTTAGTCCACCAGTCCATGCATTTACCTATGTACCCTCCTACTTCTTGATCTCAACTTTTCATTTACCCTTCACCAACCTGATCTAACGGTCCTCATATGTTGTTGTTCATCACGTCCTCTTTCCACCATTTTGATCTCTGACCATTTTTGCATTTCCACCCAAACTTAACCTAGTTTCCTTTCCCTACACCTTAGAATAGTTTTATGCCCCTTTACTTCTGTAACTTAGATAGTTAGAATTAGATTAGTTTTGTTTAGAAATTCTGCCTAATTTGGTTGTTTTCATGATTAATTAGGTTATTTGATTCAGGTTTGGATGTTGTTTTCTTCATTTCTATAGTAGAATAGCTCTCCCCTAGAACAGGTTTGGTCTCCTTCCATCAAAATCAAGCTTCTTCTGACCCTATAGAAGTCTGGCTTGAAACCCCGATGGTCTCCTACCAGATGAGCATTGACAACATGTAGTACCTTCACTTCTACTTGTGTATATAGCATAGTCACCTCCAAGTTTGTATGAACCTTGGGTTGATAAGTAAAGCTTGTAGCCCTGGGAGTTGCAACATTTTTGCTGCAATACCTAGGCTCATCACAAGTGATCATATAAATATCAATAGTGTATGATGTGTCGATGTCCTATGTATCAAAGGGAATCAATGAAAGAATTTAGGTGAATTTAGACCCTTGCTGAGGTAGTAATATTTGGTGAATGATATTCCTAAGATATTTTTATCGGGATGTCTGCAAGGTTAGGTGGAAAATATTGGAGCTAAGCACAAAACAAAGATTTTTTTTCTAGTTTTCCCTTGAAGCCATTCCCATTTTCCATTTGTTGCTACGAAAACACACTACTTTCCATGAGAGTAACCACCTATCAAGTAAAGTGATAAATGTTAGAAGTTTAGGTCTAAAGGATTCCCTGTCGTTTTATATGAAATGCCATGATATGCAACAAGGTTTCTATGGTGACTCTGAATAAGAAGAAGTAACATTGTATTCAAATTACAAATTCCAACATGATAATATATATTTTTGATCACATGATACACTGTCATTGATGAAACTAAAACAAAGTAGAAGCACACATACGTCCCATATGAATTCCATGCCAAGAAAGAGGCAACCAAGTATTAATAATTGAGTGTTGAATGTTCCCAAAACTCCAACAAAGAGCACACAAATGTCAGGCATCATTTTTTTCCATGCAAATTTCTTGCAATCTATTTTGGTTGCCATCACAATGTTTTGGGTGGGAACTATAGACGGAATAGATGATACCTTGTTTGGAGAAAAATTTCATAATCTTATCAATGAGAATATATCGAGAAGTTTTTATTTCATTTTCTTACCTCCTTTTCAAATTTTTTTATTCATCTTCATTATTTTTTAAAAATCCTTATATCATGAAAATACATATATCATAGCAAGGAAATTTTGTTGAAAAAACCGTTATAGAGTATCGAGCCACACATCTATGATAGAGAAACACTCAATTTTATGTCAAAAAAGATCTAAAACAAACCTCAACATGACAAAATCAAGGAGAAGTGGGTGACTTTTGTAAGGTCGTAGATTAATGTTCTAGCAAATCCCTATAGCTGCCTACTATATTTTTCAAACTACAAGTCAAAATAATCCTATACACGAGTCACAATTGTGAAGAAGATGGAAAGGGAAATCTCTATTGGAAATATAATAAAAACATATTTTTGTATAAATTCTTAAAAAGAGTGCAATATTTTTTCATTATATCAACTAGCAAAAGGGATTTGGAATTTGAAGATGAACCTATGCCTTCAACTAATACTCATAATACTGAACACCTTGTAATTGATGACATCACAAAATGTTGTTTGTCTGGTTGTTGTAGATTTTTTTCCTGCATCAGTTTTATTGGCCATTTTGAACATCAAAAAACTTTGAAGGACATTTTGCATCTTCCCTGTTATCAGTGGGATTTCAATATTGAGTATAACCTTTTTGGGACTTAATTCAACACCTTGATAAATTCTCTTGCATTTTCCTCATTAGCTTATGTTCCAACTCCAGTGATGTATCCATGAATCTTTCAACAAAATCAACAAACTCTATTTTGTTTTGTTTTTCGTTTGTTTGTGTGTACATTTGCATTATCTTTACAACCATTTTCAGCTTTTGCAACTCTGCCGCAAGAGATACTTATGTCGCAATTCTCCTTCCTCGGATTTGATAGATAACGTAAAGGATAATTTCTTCTCCTTGATATTTTTCTCGAGGGAAACAATTGTTTCTTTGTATTCTTTGATAGTTTTTGTAGTTTGAGTGCAAGTATTTTCTTTCCCTACAACGATGGCTTCAAACCATTTCCTTTGGTCTTCTTCTCTTTAGGAAATAAATATAAGGAATTTTCTTTCTCTTTAATTCTTCCATCAAGTACTTATTTTTCTTTCCTTTCCTCTTCAAGATCCCTTTATGGAAGCAATGGACCCATTTTATACTTTGTCAAATATTTGAATACATGAGAGACATGGCTCGATAAAGGAAGTTGTGGCCTTTCAACCTACAGAGCTAGGGAACCCATGTCTATGTGTGCACTAGCATGGGTCCCACATTGAGGTTGCACATCCCTTCAGGCACTCTATAAGCTCATCATTCAAGTTATCCCACTTTGGATGTAACTATTAGAATTTTCCCTCTTTTTACTATCCACCATCAATAGTATTTACCCTTTGGCTACAACCCATTTCTAGTTTCGTATTTTTTTCCTTAGGTTTGTGTTGTTATCATGGACGAGATCCAGGTAGATGATTATTGGGAGGACCTAGTGCTATAAGGCAACATTTTTGTGATGCCACTTGGTAGATCCAGGCTTCAAGGAAGCATGGAATAGGGTTTTGAGGCTCCACTTCGAAGATTAAGGCTTTAAGGAAGCATGGCCCAAGTTTTTGTGGCTCCCCTTAGAAGATCGATGCCTGAAGCAATAACGGTATAGGGTTTTGTGTCTCCACTTGTTGACAATGTCTTGCCACTTTCTGTAGATTCACTCATCGAGGGTTTTCATTGGTGAATTTCTATTCAAAACAACGACATGGGTACAATATGATATTTGGGTCCTCACACAAGAATAACTAATTTTATGGAATCTTCCATCTGTTTTGGTTGGCATTCTTTTGAGGTTTTCTCATTTACACATTTTTACCACCTGTCTTTTATTATCTTCTCCCTTGTATGCCATCAACTGCGGTTTTCTCCTTGGGGTTATCTGCCCAACGTGCTTCTCCTCATCGATTATGAATTTTGGTTATGGAGCCTTACCTTTGTGTAAGTATTCCACTGTCATTGATAGACCTAACTATCCATGCTAGTTGTGAGCTCTGTTCCCCCTCCTCGTCTCTGGCTCTCTATCTTGGTTTTCAGTTTTGAAGGATTTCTTCCTTCTAGCTCTCCATGAATCACTTCTCCACTTGTTAGTATTTCCTCCATTCATTTTTCTTTTCCCACAATCCCCTCATCAATCTCATTGCATCTCTTCCCTCACTCAGAATCCCCCCCTTTGTAGGGGCCCACTCATTCCCCCAAGCTCGACCCTCGATCTACTACTTTAAAATGAAAGAACCCCTATTTGAAAGAAAAGAAGGGTTATATTTCCTTAATTCTCAATGACAATATCGAGATGCATGAAGTCATTCATATGCCTTATTTTACTTTGGTGGGTTGTGCTCGCGGTTGTAATTTTAGTGGGAAGATAATATCATAATGGATGACAAAGGAGGGGGGGGACTCACATCAACCCACTACCATCTTCAATATGCTAGTAAGAGGTTGGCTGACTTTCTTTTTGAACAAGTCTAAAGAGGTTCATTTGGCTCGGAATAATGTTTAGAGTATCAAACACACCCCTTTCGTGTTTAACCATTGGACCCCTCTTTTTGATCCCACTCAGGAGAGACTAGACAAGGCTCCTCTCCTGGTTTGACTTTCTGGACTAAACATATAATTTTGGTTTGAGCAGGCTCTTAGGGAAACTAGAAACAAGATAAGGGAATGCTTAGAGGTTGATCTCACATTCAAAGAATTTGTGGAGATGAAGGTCGCAAGGGTATTGGTAAATCTAGATATAAGAGACAACTTATGGGGTGAAATGAAACTCCAACATCAAGGCATCACATATCTTCAGACCTTAGACTAAGAGGGGATACCATTAAGATGTCGCATATATCACAAGGATGATTGTAATGATGTTGATCATCCACTACGGTTCTATGGAAATAAAGGAAAGTAAAAACCATCATCTCACAAGTTAAAAGCGAAAGGATTTGTCTCAAAGATGACGACTCCTCAAGTCCTTTTTGAAACTGTCTCGATTTTCCTTATTGTCTCGATGACTTTGCCTCCAGAACTTAATGAAACTATTCTTATGATTATTGATGAGGATTCCATAGAGCACAAATCTTATCGGCCACAACTACACTTAGCCACTACTTTGACGGTGTTGCCCTCGAGTACTCTCTCTTCATCTATTTCTTTATATTCTATTGTTAGCTATATTTTGGATTAGGGGAAAGATTGGAATACAACAGAACATGCACTCCATGTATATATGTTATTGAAATAAATTATAAGTTTGTGCGGCTAGGGTCATGTGGTAAATATCAACTTCTTCAATGAGTCCTATACGTCACATCCCTTGGGTGGGTGACTTCAAGAACAAACCAAATCTACACTCCATTCTAGATAATAATTGGCCATGGTTAGCTTGATAGGGAAAAAGGTATTTTACAAAAGCCTTATGCATTTTTGATATCATGATTAGACCCTTATATCGAATTCCTTTTGTACATGTTGATGTAGAACTTTGATTGTGGTGATAAAAATGCCTTGAAGTCAAAACTTAAAAAGTGTATTGATTTTAGTTAACAAAATATGGAAGTGCAATACTTTTGTTAAATTTCATGATTCTAACAAATAAAAGGCAACATTTGAATATCCAAGATGATGTTGAATCCATAATTTGAAGATGTATATGAATATAACTAGTATTTTCATGGCCCTAGATAAATATGTAGGGAAAATTCTTTAGTCACATGTACCATTATATTTTGTTGACTATTGTAGCCTTGCAATGAAATACTTTGATGTAAGTGTTGGAAGAATCACCGCACCTCTATAGAAGAATCACTGCACCTCTATAGAATCGGTAATTTCCACCCTGGGGATCCTAGTTACTGATTTGGAACGTTTACCAATACTTGCGGGTTTTGGTGTAACGGCAAACCTCTACAGTAAGTGCCATTCTTTGGTTTGCTTGATATGGTGTGTTGTAGCTAGAAGGAAAATATAGCAAGAGGTAGTATCTCCTCTAGATATTCATTCATGAAATGTTTTTTATTGAATGTTGTCTCATAAGTCTTTAGATTAGTAGGTATAGAGTGCAAGATCAATTTGGATGCATTATATATCTATAACATTTTCCTACTTGCGAATTAGTCGGAACATTATTTGGGTACATACATGTCTTGATAGAAGGAATTATGTCCATAAAATTCCCTATTGTTCAATGTTTATAGTTAGGTTGATGTTAGGCCATATAGTATAATAAGTTCCTAATTATTTTTTGCAGTCCCAATGCTGGGCCAAAATGTATGATTCGTCTCCAATTCATATGTTGTTTGAGATGGAAATCCTAGAAGGAAATCATAATGAAGCAACATGTATGAAAAATTAATTGTAGAGATGCTATAAAGTTTCTATAATGAATAACTAGTGGTTAGTTATTATAATGGTAAAAGACGTATTGAAGCAGTATTGGTTGATTCGTAGTGTTAATGGTAGATATTTCTTAGTTGGAATTATGAGTTTGCAATAGGGAGCACATAATGATGTTCTAGACATAATGGAGAATTTTTGGAATTTCATCCAAAAACATGGCAATGATATTCATTATGGTAGCAATGGATATTGGTTGGAGATGGACAAACAAGGCACACCTTTTATTATATTGAATCAAAACTGAGACCATATATAAATATGAATCACATCTTATATATCGAAGAAGTTTAAAATGGTGTGTATATATTATGTATATTGGTCATTGATGTTTTTAAGCTTTATCTTAGCTAGAGTTGGTACTTGGGAGGAGTATTATAATAACATATGATAGTATAAAAGCATGTACTTATTTCCTTCATGATATGTAGCATGTAAATAGTATGTAATCATATCTACCTATGTATTATGTAAAGGGCACATCATTGTATGACTTTTGTAAGAAGGCATAGCCATTATCCATGTGTCCTTGATGATATGGATAACATGTTTAATATACTGCACAACCTTTTATAGAATATTGGTCATGTGTCAATTGAATTCTTTATAAGTGGATTGTTTTGCTTGTAAACTCTAGGAGGTGTGATACATCTAAAAACTTGAAGCTTCATATACAGTTAACTAGAGTCCATTGAGAATATGAATGAACCATGTACTCGAAGGAGATATTAATGGGTCGGTAGTTGCAATAGTTAGGTACCCATGTATTTTGGTGGATTTCCATTCCTTTCTGTCGATTCTAACAATTTGGTAATGTGTAGATGATTGAGGAATGAGGAAAAAATTCCAATTTATATCATATATATACTTTATTTATCAAGAGTGTCTTTTATGCTTTGAACCAATGGAAGAAGATGATGAAGACTCACCTAGCAAATATAAAGACATGTCTCACTCAGTAAGGGTGAGAGTTGGGATTATTAACTCCTACCTATAATATACATAGAATATTATGCGATTCATATGATCACACATGAAAAAGTTGTGTTTTATTAATTTATTGACCATTATAACGTACAGTTGGTGTCAACGTGCATATTATTCCTATGTGTTTTTAGGAGGTTGTTGGATCATGGCCTGATGAAATATTTTGGTCAACAATATTTTTTAAGTTAGTGCATAATTGAAATTTCCTCAACAACTTTTTAATGTCCCAAGGTAACATATTTATCTCAAAAAAACTTTTATTTATTTATATTTCTACTATCACATTATTTAATAATTTAGCACGTTATTTTGGTATATAGAATATGTTCACTTCTTATTACTTAGATTTAATATTCAAATATTTAAAGAATTATTTATTTATTATTATTTTAAATATATATCAATAAATAATACAAATAATCTTTACCTGAATTTCATTCTATCACATGCATCCACAAGCTATTCATCCATCGGTACCTATGCGAACCCATGGAAAGAGAACTCTCTGGTTAGGTATATGACAATCCACACAATTTTCCTCATTACTAGAAGAAGCCATGTTAGGAGAAAAAAATGAGAAACAGTTGGAGTAGGACCATAAACCACCTGGATCCATATGTTTATCGAGCGGGTTCACTTTAACATATTGATGTCACTTTTAAAGATGGTGTACCAATTATCCTCTATATAATATAGATTAAAAATTTAGCCACCCATTGGTGTTTTAATATTGTTTTATCTAGATGGGAAAAGAGCAAAATATCATGCATAAAAAATAGTATGTAAATATCTCCACTCTGAAGGATACATGTGTGGGTAAAAAGTAGCAAAAGAAAAAAAAAAGTGTAGGTGATATACGGTTGTTTATAATAGTGAAACGGCCAAGATTAGAGGTGATATATGCACTATTCTAACCTACAACATCTCCTCCATCTACTCTTATTGACTTTCCTTTGCACCTTTTGATTCAATTGTTAGTTATAAAAAGTCAAAATATTAGAAAGGTGAGTGCTATAAAAATGATTTTGAGATTGAACCACATTTGGAGGACGCATGTTTATATCCCATTAGGAAGGAAAAAAATCCCTTTATTTTTCCTTTTTAATGAACTATATCACTTTTTGAAACTGTCACATTGTTGGTCTAATTCCTGGTGGTCGAGATTTGTTTCCCTGCTATTACCTATTTTCAAATCCTTCATTTATGCAATTATAGTTTTTCTCTACCCCCACTTTTAGTTGTTCATTCATTTTTATCTAAACCCAACAACTAAAGATTGTCACTCTATATTCACCATACTCAACCAGTTTCACATTCAATTGTAAAGGATCCTAGTAGAGTAAGTCGGCCTTCTTAATGTCCTTAAAAATAAAGATGATGCATGTAAGGTAAGAAGAAGGAATTTGATCTCTGTCCTACAAGTCTGTCAATTCCTACAGTTGTAGGTTCAACTTCCTTAGCTAAGAAACTAGGGTTAGTGTACATCATTGAGGAGGGACAATTTAGAATGGACATTGGGCCTCGCTACCCTTCAACCCGTCAAAGGCCCTGTCAATGTCATTTTTGTATACAATGAGGTGCATCAAGGGAAGATATTCATTTTAATTAGGATCATAGAGAAAATATTTTGTGGAATATATTTTTTTCTATCTAGGAAGACATAGTTACATTTTTTATTAAATTTGAATAGCAAGAATATTTACTTTGTATCTCATGTAGCTCATGCAAAAAGTTGGGTAATAGTGGGTATGTAGAGTCAAGATCCACACTTTTTAATACAAAGTTTTTGATTGTAGAGAGTGGATTTAGCACCTACCTCTACATGGAAGAAGGTACACATACCTTTTGACTTGGTTTTCTCACCTTTTTTCCATTCTTTGGGTGGATTCTGAGAAAACAAGCTTCACATACTTAGTGAAAGAGGTGGGTGGCCACCAATATCCACCTGGATTAGAGTGCAACATAAGTTTAAGGTGGGAGATAAGGTATGGTAGTATTTATATAAATAACACCTCTTAAGATCTGATTGGATGTTCGCCCTTGACTCTTCATTCAGATATAGGCCTTACACCAACACAATGGTTGTGGGTGAAGATGTTGTTAAATCTAATATTCCCTTTTCTTTGGCTTAAACCTTATATTTAGTGTGGAGCCACTTCAACCATATTTTCCACCTCTCATATGGAACTCATGCTCCTATTTTGGCACACGTGTCTCAATAGGAGTCATATTCAACAAAATTTTCCCCACTTCATGAAGGAACTTGACATAAAATGGACCACCTATTCCTAAGGGGAGGAAATTTTGAAGAGAATACTAGTGACCACCTACTTGTTCCATTGATTCAACTTTATTCCACATCTTGGTAGTTCTATTATAGTGTTTTAGGTCTCAAACATTCGCTTCCTCTTTTTGGCCTTTCCCTTGAATTTTTGGCATTTTTCATTGCCTACAAACATATAGTATCGATTTTGATGTTTCAAGTAATCTACTAAATGGAGTTTTCATGAAAAAGTTGTCACCTTGGGAAGTTGATATATCAATTAGCCTCTTTGGGTCCAACATTCTTTTCGACACATAATTTCCTAGGGTTAGGGTTTTGGATTTTAGAATTTTTGCGTCTAAAGGCCTCATACTTTATGTTCAAAGGTATTTTTGGCATCTTGTAATGTGTTCTTGTGATTAAGAGTAGTTGAGAAATGTCTCTTCATAAATAATATAGCACCATTCCAATTAGTTTGTATCACTTTGCAATTTATAGTTTTTTTTCTATTTCATTCATTAATAGAATTTGGATGTTGTTGTGTTAATGTAGTATTTGCAATACCTTTTCTATGTTTCCATTTATGTTTTTCCATAATAAAATTCCCTTGAAGCCTCAGGTCTATCTATTTTTTTTTAGTATATGATTCTACATTTGGATCGTCATGAGTCCTAATATTTGAATATTGGAGAAAAATTACAAATTTTTTATATCTTTATAATGGTCAAGAACATGTGCTTCCTCAGAACACGTCATAGGTTCAAATGTAAGGGGGTAGAGTATCTACACCTCTAAGCAGGTAGAGTGTGTACACCTTTATAGATTTTAACAATCAAATAAAAATGAACTTAAAAATCAATTATTACTATTATATTACATATATTAACTCAACTTAATACAAATCAACCCGAATAATTATTTTTCCAATGAACAAAAAATATGCTTAAAAAATCTAGAGTAATGTTCAACATTTTTTTTTATATATACTTAGTATGAGAAAACATATGTCAAAAAATTGAGAGGCAATGTTAAACATTTGAACTTTGGTGGGTATGCTAAGAATTTGAACTTTGGTGGCTTATCAATTAGAGGGAAAGCTAAGGCACGACCCCAGGGAGACTTGTACAGGAAAAGCAATGCAACTTGTGGTTCTTGGAGATTTGAGGGTTGAGCAGTTTTGGCCATTAAACATTTTTCCTAAAACAAAGCTTTGACATATTTTGTGTTTTCATAGATTTCGGGGACTTTTAAATGCGAAAGAATTGAGGGATTCTAGGTCGCCATGATTAGGACTTTAAGGATTATGTCTTGCTTACTTGTGTTGAAGAGGCTAATTCAGAAAGAGTTTATTCAATGTCTACTACTTTTCGCACCATCAATACTGCTACAAGTCCTCGCAATCCTAACAAACCTTTCGAGGTATGCATTTCTTTTCCCTTTTCCTCCTATAAATATGGAGCACGTCACAACCTCCAAAAATATGCCTAATATATAATTCAGTGGTTTAGTTGTTGGTTGTGATAAACAAGATAAAATGTGGCAACTGTTGACTAGGGTTCATCCAATCACTTTGGCCATACATGATGTACCTATTAAGGAAATTGCATGGATTCAAGAAATGAATTTTCTTTCAACTGGAAGCTAGGAAAAGACATTTAAGTATGTATATGATGGTTTTATTTCATTACATATCTCTTTTCTTATTTTATGTTACGAGGTTTCTTGTAAATGTTAGTGGATTTTTGACCTTATGAATTTTAAACCGATCTGTGCATAGTGCCAAAATTTTAATATCTTTTATGATTTGAGTCAAATAAAAACTTCTTATCTCGCTAAAATATTTTATAATATTATATGAGATAAAAGGGAAAATAATGTTAGATTGACCCAAGTCCTAGATTAACTACTCAACTTTATTATTATATACCCAATAAGTGTATGTCGTTTACTTCCCTAGCATCGTACCTATGAAATCTTGTTAGAAATGGACACACATGCCTTTTAATTTGCATTATAGTTGTATTATAAAAATGTTCATATAAATTGTGTTCTCCCTGGTAATAGCGTTTATGCTCGGATCTAATGATTTCATGGTTCTATCACTCTCTCCTTTTATATTATTCATTGCCCCATAGATACGGGACCAAATTTTGACGAGAACATCGATAACTTAAAGTTATTTAAGACTTCACCAACCACTCTTTCAAACATGAAGTAAATTTTGAAAGATTCTGGAGCCTTCTCCTCTAAGGATTTAGCATTATCCAAACATTTCAAAGCTTTGGAAAAAAATAATTATTTTCTCCAAGTCACTGAGCTGAGGAATGTCTACCCCCTCATCATGATAGTGTATTTTCTATTAAATGATGTCATCTAGAATATTTGTAATATTATCCAATTCTTCCTTGATAGGCCCCATCCTATTTATATAACCATCAAACTTAGCAGTTTTATATTTTATGCACTAAATGCTCCTCTTAGATATCAAGTGGTTTCCCTTTGAACTCCTTAACTGAGTCTAGTTCAACTTGCTCCTAGAATTCTGGCTCTGTAATTCTTTACTTAGCAACATTGAGTTCCAACTAAGCATCATAGACTTTTCTCTTCAACTTGTCAACATTATCGTTTGTTGCTTGGGGCATGGCAATAAAGCTAGTTGCATTCATCTCTGGATGAACTCTTGTATCATGAATGAGAACCTCCTTAGTGACAATATCTCTCCCAATTTAATCCTTTTTGGAAACTATCCTATTGACCTTGTTCTTCTTCTATTTATAATTGAATGTTTTCAATACCACTGTTGGGTCAACCATGGCTATTGTAAAAGTTGTCCCTTCCCCATTTATTCAATCTCACATGGTTACACTAGAGAATAAGGAGTGGGGGGTGTCCAAGGAGATGATGGAATGTCAAGATGTTAAATCCTTTTATCTTTTCACATAGCTTATTCGTTCTTATTTTGTACTTCCACATATATTTTCCGATGAAGCTCTTCATCGCTTTTCATTTATTTTTCATGTTGCATTATTCTTTTCTCAATTTCCAAAGCTAATTATTTCAATAGGTAATCTTGTTGTGCCTTTCTTCTCTAGCCTTCTTCCTCCTTTGTTCTTTTCTCTTATTCAATCCTCCTCTTGAGCCTGTTTGCTTCTTTCTCCAATTCTTGCTTCATCTGTGTCACCTATTCTAATGCCTTGTGGAGATTTTTTGTTTCTTGCTAGAGGTTGAACATAAGTGAAGCATGGGTCTATTTGTCCTTCTTTTGAGGTCCTTGACTTAGCTATTCTTTAACTTCATATGGATAAATAAGTCTCTTTAAGATATCATGATCAGTATCCCTCTCATGAGGATAAGATCACATCTATTTGACAACAACACAATGAACAATAACTACATCTTAAGTGCCATATCTCCTTAAAATTATCTCTCCAAAATGGTGTGGTTCAACTTCATTGGTGCCTTTCATGGCTTGGATGGTTCTATAAACTCCACACTATTCATTCCTGATAGGAAACTTAGGCCATATTGACGTACTTTCCCTCTTAGGAGTACCTTTCACTCAAAGAGTAAATGTATGATATAGTACTTCCAAAAAAATTGCTATGTCAGGAGCATATAAAGGTAGTAGATGAGGATCTATTGATGCACCATAGACTTTGATGTAGACTCCTTGTTCATGCAAATAATAGTCTCCAATGCCTCGTATGACTGCATGTGCTTGTGTCGGGAGGCATGTACATTATTTCTTAAATAACAATGAGTACAGTGGAGCAATACAATGTTTTCATATTCGTGTCCTCTTTTATTTATGCTTGTAATCCTATAAGAGCTTGCATTAAACATGTACTTGAGGAAAAGTCTTTGAACATTTCCATCCTAGTTCTGGAAATGTATTTTATGAAAAAATGAAGTGAAAAAGGTAGTTTGACATAAAGAAGTGGATTGTCACACTTCATTTCCCTAACAGTTTTATATAATGAAGAGGACATGATTGCACTCAAATTAAATGTTAATACATGAGTACAAATTTCATTCAGCATAGGCACCCATGATTCATGAAACATGATGCCATCCTTTTCTCCATATAGTATTACTAACAACAACATGAATGTTCTGAAAAGATAAAATTTGGATACACTTTTGATATCCTGGTCTTAAATATTTTTGAATAAAAACACCATTTTTGGTAGCATGTTAGGATGTACCACATCCATGGCCCTTTTCACGCATTCCTCAAAGAGACATACTTCAGGATTTGGGAGGAACTTTCTTGACAATATGTTGAAGGTATGGTAGCCTCCAACTGGGCTCTAGTGTTGGTTTATGATCCATCTATTGGAAAAGTCCACCAAACCTATGAGCCAGGAGATTACCTCAACACAAGGAAGAACAAATATATGGAAACAATCCTATGGAGGAGTAATTTAGTCACATTATTATACATGTTGATATTTAGGTAATGTTTAGGAACATTGTGGATGAGTTTTGATAAATCCCCTGAGTTGAATATTTAATAAACTATTCTCCACTAGAAATATTGCTCATTGATTGTCTTGCATTCTGTGTTTGCCATGATTAAAGGATGATGTTTAGATATCACCACCTTTGAAGATTTATTTGGTCAAATTTTATTTTCATCTACCGTCATCCTTTGGACTTTCTTATTAATGCTTACACTAACTCAGTACAAGAAGCTTATTGTTGTACACTTTGTTATACTATATTCATGGTACATATACAAAAAGTACATAGTTATACACAATATATTTGTTCTTAATTACATAACACACTTAACTAATAGAAAAAAACATTATTTGACACGGAATTTGATCTAAGAGTTGTGTTACCTTACCTTGTGTAACAAGCAGTTGAACTGATTAGGAGATAAATGTCATGTGTTGATTTCACTAGGTATTGGTTTTGACATACCACCTAATGATAACTTGTTGTATAAATGATGCCTATTATAACTCCATTGATTCCACTATTCACATAATATAAGTATTCATCATAGCTTAGTCTTATTTCCATCCTTATAGTATACTCAACATAATTAGAACCATAAACAAACTAGAGTTAATTTGTTATGAATACTAATGGCAACCATGATTAAACATATTGACTTGTATTACATAGATCACAAAGCTTGATGGGTACTACTAACTTGTTCTAGTTTTATTGACAGGTATTATTCTATAATCCATGTATTAGGTAAATGCTTATTATTTTCCCTTAGCGTAATTAGGTTACATGTACTTGTTAAACAAGATATTGAATATTTAGGAATATAACTTAATAACAACACCAACACTCTATATGTATATTCAATGGAAATATGATTGTGCACATAGTTGGATTTATAAAAAACCCAATAAACTCAAGGTAACCCCTTGATTTATGCCTTTGATAGTACTTCTATTTAATAAAATCCAACTTTTACGTGCCCTCGCAGGGAGGGAATGGAAAAGTAACTAGAAATATGGAATAGCTCTACAATTGTTTGGTGCTAAATCTTTATCTCCTTCATCATCTTCTTAGCCTACTACATCAAAAAATGACCTAAGGATGATCTTGTTAGATAAACAATCATCATTCGGTATGCATAGGTATTCCCACAATGTGATGCTCCTACTTCTTGGTCTACTGATTCTCTCACTTCAACAATAAGCCAATTATATGATATGAAGCAAGTGTTGACTGAACCAAGTGTATTAAGGTTTTTGGTGTAGCTCAGTGTGAGTAGCAATAGGAGTGGTAGTTTTAGTGGATGGGATATATTGTTTTAAGGCTATTGTTTGTGAAATTGCTTGAAGGAAGTTCTTATTTCCTTCTCCCTTGGGGCATTGGTTTTGATGGGGACTAGAAAACTTATCAAAGATATGCTATCTATGACTGTCATACCCACTAGCCTTGAGAAATTCATTAAATAAAGGTGTGCGTTGGGGTGGGACACCTTCCTATTTGTTAGTAAGTGAATCAAGTATAGAATAATATCATATACAAGGGTACACATTTGTTTTTGGCATCAAATCAAATTGGTTTCAATATGTTTCTGAGTAGGTTCTTGAGCTGTAGTATTCCCCCCCACCCCACCCCCACTGACACAGTCATAACTTCATAACAAATTTGCTTAATAGAGGATAGGGTTTTAATGTGAAACTCATTCATATGGAAGAGGGTCTATCCACTAGCACAAGGTTGGGGGGGCGAGAATATCTTTCTATCAATTATTTGTTTAATTATTCGAGAGCGTAATTACATATATAATAATTTCCAAATTGAAAATATAATAGCAACATTTTCTGCTAAAACCTAATTAAGTATATAATAAATCATAATTACATATATAATTAGGGTAGAAATTCATAATTACAGATATCATATATGAAAGGACCAATGGAAAAATTAAAAAGTGTAATTACATATATAACAAAGCATCACTCGAGCTAAGAACTTTCACACAGTGTTCTCAAGAATCACCCTCTTCAGCATTGAAATCCATGTGGGGGCTTAAGGGCAAGAGGAATGGCCCCCTCCTAGAACAACAAAGTTATAGCAAGAAATTAATTGTTCTAAACTCAAACTCTCTTGACAGAGGATCAAGAGAGTTTTCCCTCCCACCCAGATCACTGGGTTGACTCCATCAGAGGGAGCCATTAGAGGAATTGATTGGTTAATTTTTCAACTAGTCAGAGATATCACTGATTTGAAATATTCCCCTAATTCTCCCCAAAAGGGGTGCAAGTGGGAGCCTTGAGGCTATACAAGGAACACAATCAACCAAGTAACTACCTTCCAGAAATTAGCATCCACCTTACTAATCAACGCATGCATCCCACCCTCTAACATAAGAAGTAATATCAGCATGGAACGAGAGACAACAGGGGGCCCTCAAATCATCTCTACCAACACCACTTGCCCTAATGATATGAAGCATCATACCATCATATAAATAGATAACATGGAGAAGGAAGATGATGTTGGTGAAGCAAGAATAACAGCAATAAACCTCACCAATAGGACCATAAGATAAATCTAAATTCCACCAAAGAGTGAGCACAAGGAAAGCTTGTATCACTGTTATGCACCCCCTTAATGACCCCAAAAATGAGGAGCATAAGGACTAAGGATAATTACTAATGAGAGACGAATTTGATTGATGCAAAAATATTTGGAATGAACCTTCACAACAAGATGAATTACTCGAGTAAAAGGAAGTATGATTCATATGATGCTGAGACCAAACAGGAAGAGGGTATGGTTGTGTACGTTGAGGGTACTATGTCGTGAAATCTATGCTTCACATAGAGTGGATACATTGGTTGTGGCACATAATTTTTTAGTTCAATCAAATAGTGGCAAGGTGACAGAACATGGATGGGGTTAGGGTGACAATGATTGAGCTAGATTACTCATGGATTGAAAGCCATTCAATTTGTAGGTAAATAGGTCAAGCCTCTTTCCTATATATTAGAAATTGTATAAAGAGTATGTATAAGTGGTTTATACCATACCTATGCATGGGAAGTGGTCGTGGATGAGTTGAAATCCTTGAGTGAGGGGGTATACCCCAAAGGAGGTGAAGCACATATACCTATTCTTTTGTATTTTGGTGCCACACCGAATCTATCTAGTAGGAATGATACAATTATACAGGGTAATATTGATACTAAGATGGTATTGAGAATGGTATGGTTATCCATAGTAGTTATATACAAGTATTTGGTATCAGTACTAGGGTAGTGATTCGACTAGTAAGGATGGTATCGATACTAAGATGGTACCGGTTATCAAGTAAGCTAGTAAGTAAGATGGATTTGAGAGAACCTGAATATTGTAATTTGAACATTGGTACATTTCCTGGTATACAGATCATATCCCTACACTTGACATCGAACATTATATTATATGGGAAAAATATTACTCAACTAATCAACCCATCCAGGGGATGCTCCATCCTCAGCTCCACAAGTTCTTTCTTTCTTATTTGGATCTACTGAGAATTTAACAACTATAATACCTAGTTGTACCATATGGTTATTGTCAATGGCCAAGAAAACATGGAGGAGATATGAATGAATGAATGTTTGGCCAATGGACTTTATGAACTGAGCAGAGGAATGAACTACTTTTCTTGGTTAATAGAAAAATAAGAAAAGAAAGATAATTGTTGGTGTCATCCATTTACACCCTTTGACCATAGTCTGAGGGAGAATCCCCTGAGCATCAATCTATTTTTCCAAGCATTTAATATTATTTCTTGCCTCCCATTTGAGCATCATTCAAACATAGTTTATTTGGATAAACAAAGTTAGGAAATTCCCTCCTTTAGTATCATATCTGCAACCCCTAGTTGCATTTTTCGGAAGGAATGTCCATGCTTCCTTGGTTGAATATATTTTCACACCCACATGAGAGCAACATGTCAATATTGGTTAGGACGTTTCCCACACCCCCATTTGGGTGAAAGAGCATCAGCTAGACCACCAAAAATTAATATTCTAGGGTCTCCAGAAAGAACTATGTTTTCATAGGAAAGGACTCTATTGGTTGGGCTATTAGCTAGCCTTCTCCATCTCACACTGGCCATCCTATTAAACCCTCTATAGGAGGCAGTAGCAGTGATTTTTCTTGTCATCATACTTTTTTATATGTAGTATGTAATGTATTACTAGAAAATCCCTTTAGCTATCATAATTGAATGGACCAGCTTTTAGAAAATCCCTTCAAAGCCGAAATTCCGTTAATATTTTTTTTTGTGTTCGTTCATAGTTTCTTATCATAGTCCCATCTAACAAATTTTTCAAGCTAATATAAATGAGATCAGAAGTTATGCAATCTAAATAGACATGGTACTCCTTTCAACTTATCATATACATATACCTTATTATCGCAATACAAAACCATATGCTCCATGGCATTGACTTCATTTGCACTGGCTTAGCCATTCTCTAATCTTGTTGGCACACATATTTTTATACTGACTATCATTCATTTTCTGCACCAACATAGTTGAAGAATGCAAGAAAAGAAGCAACTTTTAGTGTAGGTCACCCATTATTTTTTTTGTTCTTGTTGTCAAAATGTCTTATATTTACATAAGAGTATTTACAAAAAACAAATCAAAAGGTGGATGTGTATATAAAATGGATATTATGTCAATATCCTCTTTTGTAAAACTAGCAATATAGAAATAAAGCTTGTATAGGTTAGCAAACCTAAAGATTGATAATCTCTTATCAATAATGCACCCTCAGCTAACAACTAATGATGTACCTCATTACACTAAATGGAACAAAAAGTAGACAATTACTAACCTCTTTCTAAAAAACAAACTTACACTTAATCTTCCAAGGGAAAATAAATAAGAGACTCTCAATCAATGCCAAATCCCATTGAAGGAAGAGCGGACTAGATAGCTACAATTACCAAAAAAGGCAGCACACTAGTAGCCCAACATTGAAGGAGAAGTAAATATTGGTCCTGATTATCCTTCCAAACATATCAGAGACCGTGTAATTTGTGTGCTCGTCTCTCCTATAGATCAAGCAACACCCCATCTTACATTGAGAGTTGGAGATAATAGATTCTACTAAAGAAACAAAGATAAAAGACTTTGTGGTTGATACTACTGCAAGGAGTGACCAAGGCTCCACCCCACATCCTTGCAAAATATCCTCGATGCCACAATTTTACCTTTCAACATGTTAGGTGAGAGATGAGCCCCCCATACTTGTGGATGATTGTTATTACCATTATATTCGACCAAACATGTATGATTGCATGATCTTCTCTAGATGTTGAAATTGAGTCTTACTAGGAAACCAATAAGATACATATTAAATATATGAGGGATAGAATATTTCTCCAACCCTTTTCAACTTCCCATCTAATGAGAGGTCCTTATGATGCCAAAATCAAGGCTTACTTTGAAATTTTTTAAGAAATGGTACACCAATCCTAGATAGCCACTGGTGAAAGCCCCACCTCAAATGGAATGCCTAGATACCTCACAATTACCCTAGGTCAAACATAAGTCTAACTCCAACAACCAAAAAATTGTCTTTTGGTCACTAATCAAAACATCTAATGTAAGCCAAAGATTTCCAAACGTGTATGAGAACCATAAACCAAGATCTACTTAACACTCATAGAGTTAAGGATCTGTTAACAAAATTATTTTTGACCATGTATGACCCATCAGGATGTAAGATGTCCTTGAATTACCCCTAAATGCCAACAACTTCAAATAGATGATTCAAGACATCCATTGTTAAAACATATAAATTTGGGGCAAAGGGGCACTCTTGGAAAATAGACCCATTCAATAAAAAATGAGGGATAATGAATGATTATTGAGGAGAAATGTTGATGCATTAGAGAGTAGTGCTTTCACCATGGCCACATATCATTTTGCAAAGGGAAATCAAAACCAACATGTCTGTGATGAAGCTCTAATCTATAGAAAATGAGATTGCTAGCCATTGTCTCAAGCCCATTCCAAATCCTCTCAAGTCTACATTATGTGTAACTTCCCCGCCTATTTTGACAATTTAAATAAATGTACCTTTTATATTAGGCTGGTGGGTCGGAAGTACTTTATTGACCTACGTTCCCATGTAGTTCCAAAGATATTGATATATCTATTTTGGCTAACTGCCTAGGGGAGTCAAGATGTGAATATAATAAATATTGTAAATGTGTGGATCCTTTAATATTAATAAAATAAGGCTACATGGAGAGCCATTCCACAGAGAGAGTATGGGGGGGCCAGAACTCCAAGGAAGAAGGCAACGATTGGATAATTTTTGGTGAAAAGTGCACTTGGGGACCCATGAGGGTTTTAGATGGTGCCACATGGCAAGTTAAGACATGCATATATAAATAAGTGTAGGTTGGATATTTAGGGGCTGGATTTGGTTAGTGAGCCCTCGAGGGAAGGACTTTGATACTGACTTATGGCTAGTGGGTCCTAGGATTAGATTATGAACTGGGCAAGGTGCATTTCTTGTTAATTTTGCCTTATGGATGCATCTTGTTTTTATGATATGAGCCCCAATATTGACATTTTATGGTCTGAAGGATGACTCGAGCCCTTGAGCAACATGTTTGTTGGGTTTGCACCTTGGTAATTAGCTCGAAGGGTGTTTGGAGCTCTAGAGAACCCTGCCTGTTGGGTTGGCACTTTGGTCTTGGAGGTATGGATATTTTTTAGATATCGCTGCCTTTGGAGTTGTTGTCCTAGCTCGGGGGTGACCTGGTGTTTGATTTTATGAACCACTAGGTTTATGGCTAGGAGGAACATGGAGAGCCCGTAGCTAGTTGGCTCATTATTACATATAAGTATCATATTCCATGATGTGTTTATGTGTATTATTTTTATGTACAATTATGCATTTGAGTGACAAACCCTAATTGGGGTAACTGTTGTGTTATATATATTGTGTGTTTGTGTTGTGCGCTATAATTTGTGTATTATTGGGCTGAATTAATCTAAGTTGGTGTTCCACATTATTACATGAATGATTCTACTATGGAGCTTCACTTTTGTTATTTGTGATGAGGAGAATATATGCTAATTTATGTTGCATAATTAATTATAATTGCATGGTACAAGCTAATTATGTTGTAAATATTTTATGCGCTTTCATGTATTTATTGCACAATATTGTTTGTTAGTGTTCCAAGCCAGGGCTGAGGACACTACAAATTTGCATGGGAGCAAAATTTCAACATTCTATCTCAATTAGGCCTAAACATAAAATAAAATAAAATAAAACAAAAAATTTGTCGTTGAATCACAATATTGGTGCCCAAAAAACGTGCTGATAATTAATTGAATTAATTACATTATTAATTTGCTAAAAATGAATTAACTATAGCCTTAGAGGGCTAAAGTTTATGTGCAGGCATAGCTTCAAGGATAAAACATGTTCAATTTTGTTAATTTTGATTTATATACATCAATATATTCTTTTATTATTGCCTATATAAAACCCATTATTATCAAAATGGATCGAAGTAAAGTCAGGGTTCCGAGGGTGGAACCTCTGCGTTTCTAGGCCAGCATGGATGCGAGGGAATTTAAATCGTTTAAATATGTAATGTGTATAGTTTCTATTAAAGGTTCTTAAAAGTTTCATATTTTTTAATACACCGTTGATGCAAATATACTTTCATATCGAACTGATGTGAATGCAGCGATCGTAATATGCGTAATGGTATAAAAATTGAGGTGGGGAAATGTCGAATTGAAGGCATATTATCTATTTTTATGTTTGGGGAAATCTGGGATTGAAGGGGCATATTATATACTTGTATGTTTATATAAAGAAGGTGAATTATGTTTACGGATGGTGTAACTTTATCTGGAAATAGCATAAGGTTAAATATATGCGGCGTCTGCATAATATGAGGTAAGGCCGTATAAAGTTTTATGCCACTTTAAATCATTTATACTTATGTAAAGTTGAAAGTAGGATCGATGCCGAGAGTATTATCATGGAATATAACAATAACACATGACATGGGATGGACGCTATTTTCCAACTATGGGCATCGCTTCCACGGAAGAAGAAGGTTAGTATTTGAATTATTTTTAAAGGCCAGTGGTAACGAATACGAATGGAAGTCAAATGGTTACGGTGAGCCATATATATATATATATATATATATAATCGTTTAAAAGGGTGACGTTCATGTAATAGAGCGCTTGTCTAATCCACATACTCCGTCGAGTGCGCAAATCGTGAAGGTTTTGGCTACATATGCTTGACCGTGTAACATTTTATATATTGGCGGAAGGCGTATTTTGGGATTTAACAAGGGACTGGTTTGTGAAGGGGATGAGGGATTGTGAAGGTGATGAGGGATTGTGTGGAGATTGGAATTTGCGTAAAATATTTCAAAAAATATTGTAAAAGTAGTGTTTGAATTGTGTTTTCGATAGTGGAGATAGTGGAAATGGATTCAGCACCATAAAAAATTCTAAGACACTTAAAGTTTTGAAGTTTAACAAATATAACTTGGATTTACAAAAATCCTTGCTAGATTTTCTCTAAATATAACCAAAAATTCCATAACTTTCGTGACAATTCCTCCGGCTTTAACAAGTACTCACCAATCACACATAAAATATAAACGGGTGATTTGAGCTACCCATATAAGCTGAGGCAACAAGTCAAATGGAGGTCTACAAGCCATGGCCGGAGTGGGAGATAGAGGCCTTTGTGCTGAGGGGGCATGGTGTGAATCCTACTGCAATGTACCGATGCACATGTGTAAAGGATTAATGGCTGGAAGCACCTATCGGGTGTTAAAGAGTGAGAAGGTTAATGGTGCTAGATGACCCGATGTGTCACGCCCCTACACTGGCGGTAATCTTCAATTTTCACAATACAAGTTAAATCTTGGAGGAAACCCCAAATATACACTTATCCAAATTTTCACAACTTTAGCAAACTCGGTTGCCCAGCTCGTCGGCACCTCCGAATGATCGTTGCATGACTCGCCCAACTCTTTGTTCACCCGTTGCACGTTTTGTGTCATTTGCCCAACTCAGGCGACCTCATCGTACCCATGTCACCCACCTTGGGTGCCCTCCCCACATCCTCATCGCACCTTGGTTCACCAACCAAAACACCACACTTCGTTTTCACCTGGCGCCCAACACACCTAACCACGGTTTGCCCTCACCCGTTTACCAACTCGTTCCACCGTTTGGTCTGCCTGTCGTTTGGCGGGCACGCCCTCCGCATGCCTCACACGACCTCCACATGGACGCCCTAACTGGTTACCTTCACCCATCTGCACCACATTTCTATTTGCTCGATGCCCTACGCGGGTCGCCTGACCTCTCGTCGTGTCAACCTACCCAGTCGCCTGCGTTCGTTCACCCGGCGCCCTATTCGGGTCACTTGTTCACCTCTGCAGGGTTCGACTACCAACCAAACTTTGCTTTGCCCACCCGATCAGCCCGGGCTCATGCGTTCAACTCTGCGCCAACCACAGTCCCTGCGCACTAGCTAGCACCTTTGGTTGATCATTCTGTGAGTGATCGAATAATGCTCCATCTCTCCAACTCGTCCTTCTATTTATACGCTCGCTTGCCCATGAGTTCAAGTGCACAGGGAACCTATCATTTCACCATAACCATCGGCCTGTCCATATGTTTACAGCATCGGCTTGGACATTCCATCATTTGGCTGCCCCATCGTATGTTGGCTCGCCCGTCAGCTCGCCTACTCCTTAGGTCGCTCACGACCGCCCACATGATATAAGCAAGTCTTCACCAAGACTTCATCGCATTTTCTTCCCTTAACTTTGCGTTCCCCTGCGGTTACTTCAACTCGTCCATGTGTCTCATCTGCTTGTTTGGTGAGGTACCCATCTGTCACATGGATCTCAGGGCGTTACATCCTCCCGCACTAGAAATCATTGTCGTCCTCGACAATATCTCATTTCAGTAACCATTTGTCACCAAAACAACAACCATATCCCTTATCCATGATATCAACTAGCGCATACACTACAACATCCTTGGAACATATGAAAAACGACCATCTCCACCATGTGTCGTTCCACCCCGTGAACTGTCGTCACGATACTCCAACATAATGCTAACACATCTCTGCACACTCACGTCCCCCATGACTCAAACTAGTCGGGTAGCTAATCCAACTGTCGCCCTTAGATCATAAGAATGCACTTCCTTATGCCATCACAAGTCTTTTCTCAGACTCTGCCATGATCCGAACTCATCAAGAATCAGTTCAAACCCATGTTCAAGTCCATGGAAACTCCATCCCATCTGCAACATGTCATGATGCTAATGCCAAACCATTTCTGCATCATCTACCTGTCATACCTGCTCAACTTGTTTTAAAGGACTCAGTGCCATGAGTAGCTAACAATGAGCCCCATCTTCTAAGTCATCTAACAAGATGTGGATGGAGTAAAGCCTGAAGGATCTCCCTCACTGATTAGCTCAATCCACCTGTCTAGATCTTCTATCTCCATCCTTTGTAGATATGCAAACCGATCCTCCCCTTAGACATTCAGCCTTACATAAACCTCATCATCGTCATCGTCATCCTCAATTTCTTCCAGCCTCCTAGACAAATCCAAGATGTTATTGGACATTGTTTTGATAACCTATGATTGTTCCACAAGCTTTGCCTTAGTAGTAGACAACTGCTTACGCACTTCATCTATACGCTTCTTGTCTTCCATTTGCATCACTGCCAACTTACATTCAGGTCTTGTCACACCAATGCTTGGAACACCAATGGGTACATCTTCCCTTCCGTCGTAAATGTACAACTTCTTCAAATGTGGAACAACCATTGCCTCATAGTGTTTCAAAAAGACCATTCCTAGTACAACTTCATAGTCATCAACTCGCACTATAGTGAAGTCAACTTTCTCGGTCCACTCACTTAGTGTTTTGTCCATCTTCTTAACCACACCAATCATGAAATTAGGAGAAAAATTCACTATCTTAATCTGTGCCTGCACTGGTACAAATTTCAGCCCAATCCTTCTCGTAACATCTTCACTCATGAAGTTGTGAGTAGCCTCACTATCCACCATAGTGAGTACATCCACACTCCCAACCTTCATCTGAGCATACTCCAAGTTGTTCCTTTGTAGATCTCTTTGTGAGACCACTTCTGTAGTCGGTGCAGCTCCAAGAATCTGCATCACCCCCATAGAAGTTTCTTCTTTCTTCGTATTAGACTGTGCTACCGCAACCACTTTCAGTCTTGAATGAAAATTCTTCATTGTATGTGGTTCCACACATATCCAACACTTCAATAGTTCCTTTGTCTTCGACTTGTCATTCGATTTCGAAGCATCATATTTCATACTCTTCTCCTTCGGCTTATCGAACTTCTTTTTTTTCTCATCAAAAGTTTCATCATAATGCTCCACCAAACGATCCATAGCAGCAAAAGCTTCTTCAAGTGTCTTTATCTTCTCCCTCTTCACTTCATTGCATGCCCAAGGTTTCAGCCCTATAACAAAGCTGAACACCTTGTCCCTTTCTGCCATGTCCGAAAGTTCGAGAACTGCACTTGCAAACTCTTGTTGATATGCCTGCAGACTTCCCTTTTGCTTTATATGCTTTATCTTCATCCTTGCTTCCCAAGTTTCATCCTGAGGATTGAATTGGGTCTGCAAAGCCTTCGTCATGTCATCCCATGAAGTTATGTCGTTAGCACCACCATTGGCATTTGATCCATCCTTCTTCGCCACCACATCGTAGCATCCTTCGTCAAGAATTGAGCAGCTGCTTTCACTTTAGTCTACTCATCAGGTAAACCCAAGCATTCCATGTATTGCTCCATGTCCTATAGAAAGTTACCAAGAGTCTTCTCATTCCTTGTACCATCATAAGATTTCGGTTCCTTGACTTTCACATGAGACACTCCTCCACCTGAGTTATGCCTCACGACCTTCTTCAACACCGCGATCTCATCTCTTGCTTCGTCAAGATTTTTCCGCAAGTCCAAGATTTCTGCCAAACCTTGGTCTCTCACCTTCCCAATCTCTTTGACTTCCTCTTCCAATTGTGTATACTTCCATTTAGTATACTCGTATTGGTCTCAGAGTTCATCGAATTCCTCTCTCATATTTGCATTGCCGTCTTGATCTTTAATGACCTCGGCCATCTTCGAGGTCCAAAAAGAATCAAATTCTTCCTTCCTTTCCAATACCTAGCCCATGAGAACTTCACCTGCATTGAGACTAGACTCGCCCATCACAATCTGAGATTCTCCTTCCATCTCAGCGATCTTCCTTCTTTGTGATCTAGTATAGACCATCCACCATTCACCAAGTTCCCTGCAAACTAAATCAACTCTTGATATCAATGATCGGCTTCTTTCACCTGCTCTTCACCTGAATCAGCTATGATATCGATTGTCATGCCCCTACATTGGCGGTAATCTTCAATTTTCACAATACAAGTCAAATCTTGGAGGAAACCCCAAATTTACACTTAGCCAAATTTTCCCAACTTCGGCAAACTTGGTTGCATAGCTCGTCGGCACCTCCGAACAGTTGCCACATGACTCGCCCAACTCTTCGTTCCCTGGTCGCATGTTTCGTGTCATTTTCTCAACTAGGGCATGCTCGTCGTGCTTGTGTCACCCACCTTGGGCACCCTCCGCATGTCCTCGTCGTACCTTCTTTCACCAACCAAAACACCACACTTTGTTTCCACTCGGTGCTCGGCACACCCAATCGCAAGTCGTCCTCACCCATTTACCAACTCGTTCCACCGTTTGCTTTGCCCGTCATTCGGTGGGCATGCCCTCCGCACGCCTCGCACAACCTCCAAATGGATGCCCTATCGTATTAACTTCACTTGGTTGCACCACGTTTCTGTCTACCCGA
Organism: Pinus taeda; assembly: GCA_000404065.3. NCBI lineage: Eukaryota > Viridiplantae > Streptophyta > Pinopsida > Pinales > Pinaceae > Pinus > Pinus taeda. The sequence continues at coordinate 48,624 of APFE031017407.1, forward strand.
CGCCCTACGTAGGTCACCCGACCTCCCATCGTGTCAACCTACCTGGTCACCTGTGTTGGTTCACCTGGTGCCCTACCCGGGTCGCTCGTTCACCTCTGCACGGTTCGACTGCCAACCAAACTTCACTCTGCCTACCCATTTAGCCTGGGCTCATGCATCCAACTATGTGCCAACTGCAGTCCTTACGCACTAGCTCATAACTTTGGTTGATCATTGTTTGAGTGATCAAATGATGTTCCATCTCCCCAACTCATCCTTCTATTTATACGCTTGCCCACCCATGTGTTTAACCGCCCAGCCGATCTATTGTTTCACCATAACTATCGGCCTGTCCATATGTTTGCACCATCGGCTTGCTTGTCAGCTCGCCTTGGACCACCCACACGATATAACCAAGTCTTCACCAAGACTCCATCACATTTTCTTGCCTTCACTTCATGTGCCCCTATGGTTACTCCAACTTGCCCAGGGGTCTCGTCTACCGTAGCTCATCCGCTCGTTCGGTGAGGCACCTATCCATCGCATGGATCTCAGGGAATTACACAATGGGTGGTGCTGGCCCCACTGTTGGGTTTATGTGGCCTTTCATTTTTGGTTATCATCTCTGATGAATGCCCCCAAAACCATCATGCTATCGACCCGATATTGCTAATAAAATCCGGGAGTCGAACAATGATTTACCTCATTGATTTTGTTTTTGAAATTAATTATATGTGGGTATGTGGAGGGACCCAAATAATTTATTGTTAAATTCATTTGTAATATTCTATATTGATAGAACAACTCTTATTAAAAAAAAATGTCACTTAGGGTTTATGAACAAAGTGAGGATTGCATGTTGGACACGTGGAAGAAAAAAAGGGCTAAGAAAGTGACTTTGTTTCCAATGAGATGCTCAAGGAACTTTGCAAGAGGGATAAACATGAAGAGGGATTATGTATGTTGCAAAAGTACCGTTGTTATCAAACAATACAAGTTGGTTTAAGGCAAGCATAATTTGAATATTCAAGTATGAAAGAATAGGGAAAATTCAATGAATCTTCCAAAGGTCATCGATTACAGCTAGTAAATCAGAATTTGGCATATGAACAATCGTTAGAAAGATAATTCCAGGGATAAAATATCCATGCACTCAAAAGTTTTTTTTGTAGCCAAAAATTATGGAAACATTTGAGGAAAGGCTACAAGAATTTTTCAAGGCACAAAACAATTAATATGCTACTATATTTCCAAAGGAATGATTTTCAGCTCGGGTAACCAAATAATACAAGTAGATAATCAATAGATAGCTATTGACAACGAGAATGATTTGGTCAACCCAAATTTTCAATTTGAGTAATAATTTAGGGTGAAATTCACAAGGAAAGTTGTAGATGCAATTACCAAAAAAACATATTAATAGCAGACTAGAATCGAGAAGATGCTCAAAGGCCTTATAGTGATGAGGTAGTGCTCAGGAAAGAAAATATAAGCCAAAGTAATAATGAAACTAAATTTAATGGCTATGGTATGGACCCAATGAAGGGGAGAGATTTGGAAGAAACGATCAAACATCTAAAATTGGAAGTCCCCAGCTAAAAATATGACAATGAAAAGCTGATGAAAGAACAAAAACAGATTAATAACTGAATTTTGCAGAGCCTAAATCAAATTTGGAAAGACTTGACCCAACAAACTGAGTCAAAACTAGCATATGAGAATAGTGCTAGAACTAAGGAGAGGGGCACTGGGACTGCAAGACATTCTAAGAGTGATGCTCATCCACACCAACACACATAAAGGAGGACCAGTAAAAGGATATATTATACATATGAATCCAATACTAGTCCTAGTATGTCTCCAGCTTAGAAATCAATAAGAAAATTAGATAGTGAAACGTTGTAAGGGGAATTGAGAAAAATTAAGCCACCCACCTTTAATGGAGAGAACAAGAAAGGGGAGGAAGGAGAAACTTTGTTGTTGGAGATGAGAAAATATCTTCATCTCTTCATTTATTCCTCAAATATAGAGGCTACAATGGCCATATATCATCTAAAAGGAAAGGTTAGTCTCTGGCGGGAACAAATCAAGGTACTCAAACACTTGAGTGATAGACAAATCACTTGGAAAAAATTTAAGGAATATTTCCAAAGGAAATATTTATCAGAAAGATAGTATGAATGAAAAATGTAGGAGTTTTTCAACCTACAACTATGACACATGACCATGGAAGGGTATGGTCGAAGTTTGTGGAGTTACTGAGGTATGCCCATTTTATTAAAGATGAAAAGGTTAAAATTCAAAGATACATTAATATTCTATCGTCCTTTTATGCTGATAAGCTGAAATATGACGAACCCAAAACCATGGAGGCAACCATGAAGAAAGTAGAAAAACTATATGAGAAGAATAAAAGTAGGACCATGTTGCACAAGTTTTTGGGAAATAGGAAAAGGAATTTTATGGAGCAAAGAAAGAAGTGTTATAAACCCTTTCCATTAAAGAATAACTTACAGTTGGGATAGCAAACAACCTACGTCTCTAACTAGCCAGAAGGGGGAATTTTTCAACTAAAAGGCTTCATCCCCCACCTATTAGTTGTTGGGGCTATAAAGGAGATCATCGAATCAGAGATTGCCCTCATAAGGAAGAGAAGGTGAGTACTATGCATAGCATGCAGGCGAAAACTACTATAGATGATGTGGGAAGAGGCATGCCTAGAATTTATGCAGCCTTGGATAATCAACAAGTGGAGCATCAAAGTCATATGATAGAAGTTGAAGGTAAGAGAAAAAATCAACCAATTTCAATTTTAATTGAGTTTGGAACCAACCATAGTTACATTAATGTGAATCTTGTTGAAAAAATTAATTTGAAGAAAATTAAATATTCCAAATCTTGCTTAGTACAACTAGCTACATGTATGAAGAGAAAGGTTACAGAATTAACTAGAGGTTACCTGATTGAAATGAATGGGTTAGAAAAAACAACTAACTTGAATGTAATTCCGTTGGGTTCTTGTGATTTCTTGACTCACATTGATTGTTTGGAAAGTAACCATGCAATACTTGATTGCTACATGAAGTCTTTTAAATGTATTGATGGTGAAGCACATCAGAAACAGGTCAAAGGAACTCCTAGACCAATATCCATTAGACAAATATCAACCATGCAATTGATTTTTCTTTTTAAGAAAGGATGCCAAATTCTGGCAGCTCATTTGGAGAGAAATATGGAGCAACAAATTAATATAATAAATTACCCATTTCTTCAAGAATTTGGTAATGTGTTTGCAGAAATACTCGGATTACCTCCAAGGAGGGAAATAGATTTCTCTATTGATTTAGTGTGAGGGAAAGTTCTGGTATATAAAGAACCATGTAGGATGAGTATGTCGGAGCTTAAAGAATTACATATGGAATTAGACGAATTGCTAAAGAAGGGATATATACATCCCAATGTATCACCATGAGGTGATCCATTTCTCCTTTTTAAAAAGAAAGATGGTACACTACGGTTGTGTATTGACTTACTACAACTAAATAAAGTTACTATTAAAAATAAATACCCACTATTGAGGATTGATGTTATCTTTGATCAGCTACATGTAGAAAAAATATTTTCCAAAATTGATTTAAGATCTAGGTATCACCAGCTACAGATTAATGGAAAAGATATCAGTAAAACAACATTCTGAACTCATTATGGGAATTATGAATTTGTTGTATTACCTTTTGGTTGATCTATTGCACTGAGAGGTTTTATGTGTTTAATGAAAGGAGTCTTCAAGGAATACTTAGATAAATTCCTCATTGTGTTCTTAGATGAAATCCTAACATATTAAAAAATTGAAGAGGAACATCAACAACACTTGAGATTGGTTATGCAAGTGCTCAGAGAGCATCAACGTTAGGCTAAGCTAAGAAAATGTCCATTTTATCAAACATACCTACTATTCGGGTCACATTATTTTAGAAGATGGGATAACTATGGACCCACATAAAGTTAAAGCTATCAAAGAATGGCTAGCCTTAAAAAATGTTACCAAAATGAGGTCTTTTTATGGGTCTAGCTCATTATTGCAGGGGATTTATCGAAGGGTTTTCCTAAATTACATATCTAATAAAAAATTTGCATAAGAAGGGTGTAAAATTTGAGTGGACACTTGAATGTTAATCATCCTTTCAACATTTAAAATTCCTATTAACTAAGGTGGCAGTATTAAAAATTGTTTATCCAAACGATCATCTTTTGTTGTTTACAGAAGCATGCAAAGAAGGATTGGGGGGTGTTCTCATGCAAAATGGTAGGTAATTTGCTACAAGTCCAAAAAGTTAAAAGATCATGAAAATAATTATTTTTCCCATGTCTGGGAGGTTTTATCTATCATTCATGCATTGAAAATGTGGAGCCATTACCTCGTGGGAAAAAGATTTGAATCACAGACTAATCATTATGAATTGCAACATTTATTTGAAGAACCAAATTTAAATGCATGGAAAATCCGGTGGCTAGAATTGTTGGTAGAATATGATTTTGAAATTAAATATATTAAGGGGAAAGAAAATTGGGTGGCTAATGCACTTAGTCGAAGATTACATGTTATGCATGTCACGTCAATTAATAGCTACGAAACTGATTTGATGGGAATAATTCTATAGGTTGGTAATTTAGACGAGAAACATATGAAGATTAAAAATAATTTACAACAAGGTGCAACAAATAAGAGCTTCCAATATTTCGAATTAGGCTCAGAGAATATTCTCTTATATAAAAGAAGAATTTATGTGCCATATGTTCCAGCAGTTAAAGAAATAATTCTGCATGAAACGCACAAGGTACCATATGTTAGTCACCACGGGTATCATAAAACATTGAATATAATTAAGAAACAATTTTACTCACCAACTTTAAATAGGGAAGTGGCTAATTATATAGCCAAGTGTATGGAACACCAACGGGTGAAAGCTGAGCATAAACACCGAGCTGGTTTACTATAATCGATTCCTATCCTGGAGTGGAAATGGGAGACAATATCCATTGATTTTATTACTTGTTGGCCAATGACTCCATAATGGTTGTAGTTGATAATCTTATAAAGTCTTCCCATTTAATTCGAGTGAGGTCAACACATAAAGAAAAAAATACTGTAGGAATTTATGTGCGGGAAATTTCAAGGCTTCACAGGTTGACTAAGGCAATAATTTCTGATAGAGATCCAAAACTCACATCTAACTTCTAGATCGGATTATTTAAAGGACTGGGTATCAAATTAAACTTCAGTACAAGATATCATCTTGAGTTTGATGGACATAATAAATGGGTAAATCAAATAATTGAAGACATGTGGTGGATGTATGTGATAGATAAACCATCCAAATCGGAGGACTACCTTCATCTCGTGGAATTTTCATATAATAATGAGTACGAGGAATTATTAAAAATGATCCCATTTGAAGCTTTATATCTCAGAAAATGTAATACTCTGGTTATTTAGAGGATCTTGTGGATAGAATTATAGTGGGCCATGAATTGCTCAAATACATGGAAGAGCAAATGGTTATAATCAAGAAAAATTTAAAAGCTTCCCAGTATAGGGAGAAAATTTATGCTAACAAGATCAGGAAAAGTGAGGAATTTAATGTAGGAGATCATGTATTTTTGAAAGTAAAAGAGAAAAAGATCTCATTAAAATTAGGAAATTGTGCCAAGCTAGCAACTAGATATTATGGGTCATTTGAGATCTTGGAGAGATAGGTCGTGTTCCATGTAGGATTGTATTTCATGCATATCTGCACATTCATGATGCATTTCATGTTTCATTCCTTAAGAAATATGTTTCGGGCAGTAATCATGTTGTTGATTGGAAAATGATTAAGGTGGAACCTGAGGGAGATTCCAAGTTCAACCAGTATCGATTTTAGACACCAAATTAAAGGTGCTCTGGAATCGAACCATAGCGATGATAAAGAAAAAATGGACCATGTTTGGTCCTGATGATGCAACCTAGGACTAAGAAGAGGTTGTGAGGGAAGAATACCCTCACATTTTTTACTAATATAATGTATATGTTATATATTTGTATATATTATGCACTATGAAAAGTGCATAAAATAAGGGGGCATAAAATGTAATGCCCCCACATATTTTGAAGATGTAAATACATGTACCTTTAATATTAGGCTAGTGGGTTGGAAATACTTTATTTACCTGCATGCCCATGTAGTTTCGACGATATTGATATGTTTGTTTTGGCTAACTGGTTGGGGGAGCCAGGATGTGAATATAATAATTATTGTAAATGTACATATCCTTTAATATTAATAAAATAAGGGTAGCTGCAGAGCCACCCCACAAAAAGAGTATGGGGGGGCACAAATCCAAGGAAAAAGGAAATGGTTGGATATTTTTTGGTGAAAAGTGCACTTGGGGCACATGAGGGTTCTAGAGGGTGCCACATGGAAAGTTAAGACATGCATATATAAAGAAGTGTAGGTTGGATATTTTGGGGGTGGTTTTGGTCAATGAGTCCTGGGGGGAAGGACTCCGATACTGATTGATGGCTAGTGGATCCTGGGATCTTGTTTTTATGATATGACCCAATGTTGACGATTTATGGTCTAGAGGATGCCTGGAGCACTAAAGAAACATGGTTGTTGGGTAGGCACCCATGTAATTAGCCTAGATGGTGTTTGGAGCCCTGGAGCACTGTGACTATTGGATTAGCACCTTGGTTTGGGAGGTATGGATATTTTTCAGTTATCGTTGGCTTTGGAGTTGTCGTCCCAACTCCGGGGTGACTTGGTGGTTGAGCTTATGAACCACTATGTCTATGGCTAGGAGGAACATGGAGAGCCTATAGCTATTCGAACCATTATTATAGATAAGTACCATATTCCCTTATGTGTTTATGTGTATTATTTTTATGTACAATTATGCATCTTAGTGATAAAACCTAATTGGTATAATTGTTGTATTATATATATTGTGTCTGTGTGTTGTTCCATATAATTTTTTTATTAGTGGGCTGAACTAATATCAGTTTGGGTTCCGCATAATTATGTGAATTCTTCTGTTATGGTGCTTAACTGTTGTTATTTGTGATGTGGAGAATATATGGTAAATTGTGTTCCATAAATAGTTATAATTGCATGGCAAAAGCTAATTATGTTGTAAAAAATTTCTGCATTTTCATGTATTTATTGCATAATAATGTTGGTTAGTGTTCCAAGTCGGGGTCGAGGAGACCACATTATGTGTCTAAAATAATTGGACCTTGTACAAAACCTATCTCCTCTTTTTGATCTACCTTCCATGCAATTGAGTGTATTTTCAAAGCCATTTCTTTAGCGATGATCTTGTATGAGACACTGAGGAAAGTAATGAGACTCTAGCCTCCAATGGTGCGCTTAGCTAAATTCTTGGTAATGCGTTTACTAATTCCATGATTGAGAGATTTAGATAGCCTTATAGAAGAGAATTATTCAGTTGCCAAACAATAGAAATCATCTTGTATTGTGTCCAACATGGCCTTGTAGAAATGACAACAAAGTCCATCCATTCTTGATGAAAAAATCACAACAATGGCCATCCATTCAAGATGAAAAAATCAGAACATCCATTCCTGATGACTTGATATTCTTCATGGAACTAAGAGCTAAAAAACTCCTCTCTTTCGAGAAGTCACTATCTATTTGGCTCAATCACTACACCAATAGATAGAAATCTTCCATGGAATGACTCTACAATGAGTGTTCCTTCCATGCACCACATGATCCATCAATGCATAAGAGGAAATATTTTGAAAATGCAATCAGAACATACCTTTGACCTTTGTTTGATCCTCTACAAGAGATCCATCCCCTTCATGAAAAACAAGAATCTTGTAACTACCAATTTTCTTTTCAAGTAGTCAAAGTAGACTTTGGAATTTGGATCCCTCTCCAAAAATCCACTATAGTCGAGAATGCACCTTGACACCCCTTGTAATTTAGTCCCCTTCAATACGAGATTTCATTTCCAACCGTATAGTGTCCCCTTGAAGGACTACATTTTCGAGATCCCTCTCAAGGAAAATGTGTATCTCCTTAACTGTAACTAGAGCATCCTCCAATTCATTTTTCCTATTGTGGGTCATCATTATATCTTACCCATTCTATTACAAAGAAGAGATTTCTCATACCCATCCTTATGCTTCCTTTTCTTTTGAAGTTGTTGTCATATGATTTGAAAAATCACATCCTTGGTTGTGGTCATTTGTTTTATTTGGATTTTCCCCATTAAATCAATGCTATCATATATTGTTAAAATGGACCTATGGCAATGATGAAATTGTAAACCAAAAATAAAGCACAAGCTCTAATATTTTAGAAGATTGAAGGGCTAAATCCACAACTACTATCATGAGTTTTTTTTTCATCTAACATAAAGACTGCTTGCTTCTTGATTTTAACTAGGTGAATTCCTAGCTTTGACATTTATTAAAACACTAACACGCACTGATAATTATTCTTACCTCACAAACCTACACTTTAAGTGGTAAAGCCTTAAAACACACGTAGAACCTTTAGGGGAACTAAGAGGTTTTTTCTGTTGTCACCACAATAATTTCCTCTCTCACTTTCAGCCATCTATCCCTTGGAACAAGGGGGGTTTCCTTAAGTAAAATATGAGATAGATTTAGAAATAGATTGTGATGGAAGACTGAGATTACTGGGGATTATTACCTATCTAATTAGGGAAAATGGATTCAATTCGAAACCTTCAGAGGGTTTGAAATTGTGAAAGTGGATGGCATGATAATGTTGCTATAACATGCCAGAAAATCAACCTATTATTTTTTGTTTCTAGATTACAGAAAATTACATAGAGGGCTCTTACAAAGGTGCTACTCAATACACACGCATTGCAACAAAAGGGGTGATTGTACTACAAACTACAAATCATTCCTACCTTTCACTGAAATGACATCATTAAATTGTTTATCTTAATAGTAATTGGCAAAGGAAATTGGTAGGAAAACCTCAACCAAATCCCTTATTTGAATGAAGGACTTCTCCCTAATATGAATCCTAATTTTGTTGTAAAATTTTGATGAAATTCCAGCAATAGACAAACTACAATATGGATGCAATGATGAACCTCATAATAGAAAATAAATCCTTGAACTATCTTTCTCAAGTAGATCTTCAACTAGGTTCACAGGGGAATTCCCCTTTAATCCATCCATGCCTTTAAAATGGAGAGAGCTTATGTGTGATTAGTTTTTTCATCCTCCTAGCCAAAATGTTCCCATGAAATGTGCATATTTGACCAAATGCTAGGGTTTGTTGTTCGACTTGTATGTCTTCTCATAGGAATGATTTTCAAGGTAGCTTCTTCACATCCACTCCCATTAGAGTAACACTATCTATCAAATCAATGAGTAGCTCTTTAATATGTGGGATTGTTGATTAGAGTAGACCATGAAGGATTCTGCACTTTCCTACATGCTAAGGCATGCAGAAAATCAGAGATCAATCACTTAGCCATAATTATTTTAATAATTTTTTTCTTAATGTTCACTTTGGAAAATTTGAAATGTACTGAGCCAACAAGAGATTAGATCTTACCCATTGATCTTGGAAACTCAAGAGGCAATATTAGCCCTTGAATGCTTCTAGAAGGTGAAATTTAAGTTACAAAAAGAAGGTAAGGGTAGAAGTGAAGCATATTGATTTGGCATCAATAAGTGTTCTAGTGATCAGATTGAGAAAATTATTTTTCATTAGGTTCAACTCACCCTTCAAATAAAGTTCAACATCCAAGTTGAGGAGATAGGGCCATACAACATGAGCATCAAATCAACAACATATTTAGGTCATTCTAGGGGCACAAAGGTTGTCGTACAACTTGGCCATACAATATGGACCGATGGTACAAGCCATACAACTAGATTGTATAGGCAGCGACACTTGGAGAGGAAAAATAGGCAAAGAAAGGGAGTTGTTAAAGAAGGAAAGATACAGAAGAAAGGGTTTCTCACCCAATTTTAAATATCCTGAAGAATGTTATGAATAATAAAGAACATAAATTTACAATATTTCCCCAGATTTCGGGTTTCCTGGGTATGTTTGATGTCCAATATTTTAATGTGTGTAGTTTTTCTTCAAATTTTAATTTCCATTGTGTGTGGTTAGATAGTCAACTGTGTTTGCATTTTAAAATTTCCTATTGGAATTTTCTCTTTGTATTTGTGAGTATTAATTTCTAGATACATGAAAATTAGATACGTTGGGTTAAGAAAACTAGCATGGTATAAGGGATATAATGTTTGGTTGAAGCGAGAGCACATGGTTTTCTGCTCAAAGAGTAGTTTCAATGTTCAAAGGGAGTATTATTACTAGTTAGACATAGCAGTTAGGGCTTCTAGACAAACATGACGTACCAAGGGCCACACTTTGAGAACATATTAGAGGGTGCATCCAACTATTGTTTGTGGAGAGAAAGGATTGACATGGTGCTTAATGAGTAGAGAATTTCGGAGTTCAGGGAAAATGTCATAGATTTGCTCACAGATACTTAAAAATTAGCTCAACACAACAAAAAAGATGCAAAGGCAAGGATAATCTTGTTGGATGGAGTCAATGACCACATCATTCACCACATGGATGGGAAGAATATAACCAATGAAATGTTGACAACCATTGTTGGTCTCTATCAAGGTACTAGTGAGAACAAAAAAATTATGTTGAGAGGTAAATTGAGGATAATCAGAATGAACAAGTCATAGACTATGGTGTCTTACCTCACCAAGTTTTCCCAAGTAAGAGATGAATTGGTAGAAGTGGGAAAAACAACTATAGTTACATAATTGGTGTGCTTTTCTATGATGTAATTCATCAAACCCTGAGAGCCTTTTCTAAATGGGTATGTGCCATGGACAAGTTTCGGGATTAGGAGTGACTCTAAACTGATTTTTTCCAACAACAACTTCAGAGGAATACATTTCTAGTTCTCATGCCTAGATAGGGGCCAAGGAAAACTTTGCCCTAGCTAGAAATGGGGCCAAGTCAGATGAAAATAATGGTAGTGGGGGAAGCGAGTTGAGCTCCAAGGGTGAGAAGAAGAATAAAGATCTTAGAAATATCAAGTGCTTTTCGTGGCATCAATTAGGGCACTATGCTACTAAGCACCCTAACTGGACGAAATGGTCAAAGAAGGACCAAGTAGTAGTATCTACAGAGATTGATTAGTTTTCATCTAACTTTACAAAGGAGTTCTCTCTCATTACTTGTATGGCACGTTAAAAGGGTACTAGTTTTTAGTACATTGACAATGAAGCTTCCTATCATGTGATGGGAAGCAGAGACTATCTTTGCAAGCTGATAGAGAAGGACATGAAGTTACACATAGAGTTGGGAGGTGATAAGAGGTATCAAGCAAAAGGGCTTAGTATAGTCAAATTTGAGAGGGAGTCACGAAAACCCTTGTTTCTCAAAGATGTGCTTTATTTTCCTAGGCTCAAGAAAAACATCATCTTAGTTTCATTGTTAGATAATAAGGGGTACAATGTGACCTTCAAAGAGGGAAATTTTTGCACCAAGCCTGCAAATTCCAAAGTATACAAGTAGATTGGGGTCAGACATAAAATCTTGTTCAAGTTACAAGTTTGACACAACCACAACATTTATGAGTAGAGGGGGTCGTGACTTAGGTAGGGATGTAGGTGAGTTATGGCATAGGCGCATGGGGCATTTGTACCATGAAACATTGAATATTCTTAGAGAGATAGAAACTGGGTTTACATAATGCAACGTTGAGTACCATTATGTGTGCAACGGTTGCACACTTGAAATGTATACCAAGACCTCATTTCCCTGCTGTGATACTAGGGCGAAGGGCATCTTCAACCTTGTTACTCGGCCATTTGCAGGTCCATGTATTTTCTATCCCTTAGTGTGTACAACTATTATTTCACTTTTATTGATGGTTGTTTGAGAAATACTTGGATATTCTTTCTGAAGAAATAGGACGAGGTCTTATCGAAGCTTCAAGAATTCAAGGCCTTGGTTGAGAACCAAATTGTGAAGAAAAACAAGGAATTGGGGTCAGATAATGGAGGGGAGTATACCTCAAATGGATTTAAAGACTTGTGCTGAGGAAGGCATGAATAGGGAATTGAGCACACCATACAATCCTTAGAAAAATGAGGTGGTGGAACACAAGAATAATTCCATTGTTGGGGATGGCCAAAGTTATGTTGCATGATGAGGAGATTCCCATGTTTCTTTGGGCAAAAGCATGCAACATTTGTATTTATTTGTAGAACTAGATTGCACATCGAGTGTTGGGGTGTGTTACACTAGAGGAGGCCTTCACAAGAAAGAAGAGAAATATATTACACTTCAAGATATTAGAGAGTTTTATGTACTTTCATGTACGAGTAGAGAATGTTCCAAGATTGTTTCCTCTTTAATATTGTCCATTCTTATTCTCAGCAGCACAATATCCCTGTCTCCCAATGGCGTCAACTATGAAGGTATTCAATGTGTTTTATCTAGAATCGACTTATCTGTAGATATAGAATGGGTTTTTCCATTTTCCCTTTCACTCGTTTAATTTATTTTAGCATTTCAAACAAATTATAAATATAATAAATTTGGTTTTTATCTTTTTCTAGTACCCACTTCATTTTTACTGATTTCCCTTTCATTTTTCTTCATAACCATGATTTTATATAACTAGTAGCATTAATGGCAATAAAGAACCAAATGAATGACCCAAACAATGTGTTGGAGGAATGGCATATAAACTTAGTGGACCCTATTGTGTGAGGCTTTGTATATAAACTCAATGGACCCTTTTTGTTGGAGCATGGTTGTTCTCTAGATGGATGCCAATTGGCTTAAATCTTAAACTTAGTTTAGTTGAGTGATTATTAGAAAACTTAACATTGTTGTAATAAGGACTAATGTATTTCACAAAATAATAGGGGAATCCTGTTTTTCAACATATACATGGGATTAAGAATGTCACTTTCATGTCTATTGGTGAAACTCACATTTTGGAAATTTATACCAATTATATTCACAAATACACCCCCAAATGCTTTAAATAAATTCATATGCACAAATATCAAGGCTGATAATTTTCCAGAGAACTAGATCCAATGTTTTGGGAAAATAGGAAAAATGTATAAAAACATGTTTCTGAATCATGTATTTCTATAGTTGGTTTTTCCAGTAAAATATTGTAGAGAAAGTTTCCATCAATTGTTTTCTTCAACAAACACACTACATGTGAATTCATGGAAATATCAAATGTCACTAGCATGCCAAAGTTATATATCTAGTGCATGGATCTCTTATCATGGGAGGATTTAGGTTTATACATTAACATGTTCATGGCCAACCTAATCAAGAAATGGTTGGACATCTCTATTTAAAATTCAATGTTTAAGATAATAAGTTATAATTGGTGATTTTACAATCCACTTTGAAAGCTTGCAAGGGCTAGAAGTTGCCATCAGTGACAGTTAACTAACATGAAACAAGCATTGTGGGAAATCTTCTCCAACGGTGGACTCAGAAATTGATAAGATATTCTTAATTGTTTAAGACTAAATGTTTTGGAATCTAGGATTAAAACTACAAATCCCATTACAAAGAATCATAAAAAGGCTTGTTCATTTTCCTTTTGATTATCACACGGTTTCTAGGAGCCACAAGACATGGTATTGACCCATTCTTCCAAGAAATTTCCAATTTGTGATTCCTCCCAGCTTAGTTAAGGTTCCCTAATGTCTCCACATGATGACCAATATCCTTGGAGATGCATCTTTTTCTCCTTCAATACCACCTACAAATTGCATCTAGTGACCACCAACATCCATGGTGGTATGTACACCTCTACTTTAATCCTTTGTGCCATTTGTCTTTCGAAAATAGTAGAAACCCTAGCCCAAGAAAGTGGAATGAAGAATACTTTGTGCCATTTTCCTCTAGCAACTAGTAGAAACCCCAACCCACAAACTTTGACCCAAGACTAATCCTCTATATTCTATTGAGAATCAAGCATGGTGTTTCTTGGTGAACATGATATTAGAATATTTCTTGTTTTCACATAAATTCATAAACACTTACTAATTTTGGATGGTAGTATCGACTTCTATTATGAATCTATAATTTTTAAAGATTAATCTTAATTAAGTACAACCCATTTATTATATGTTGGAAAATTAAAAGACATGCCTTTGCTAACTTTTTTTCTTCTCATAAAAATTGAGAGATGTCTTCTTGATGTGATATATGATAATATGGATTTCATATAAAACTATGTGATATATGCTAATTTGGATTTCATATATAACTATCTATTGGAAATTATTTAACTTGTTGGACTTTTATTTCATAAATATAGGTGGAATATTCTGAAACTTGTACCAGATAGTGTGTTGTCGCTTCTAATATTTTTTGTTTCTTCTTTTGTTCAACCCATTCTGAAGAATGAGAAGCAAGAGGGTAGAATTCTATTGTCTTTGTTCATGAATGATTCTCATATCAAATCTTATCATTTGTGCTCACTTGTCAATTGGTTGAATTTTGGTTCTGATAGTGGAGATGAGCATTATGTATGGAAATCACCCTTTGTTTTAGAGACATTACCCAGTGGTTTCCCTTCATCAGATTATTGATTTAATCCATAAGTAATAGTTTTCATACTCTTCTTATGCTAGAAACGTTGGTCCACTCTTTTCAAAAAGTATGCATACATAAATGATGTTGTATATACTTGCTCTACCCACAACTTACTAATCTAGGAAATAGAATTGGTGTCTAACAAGCAATTGCCAAGAACAAGGATCATGTATCATCAATTTTCCTAGTCACGAGATTAGGCATTGAAATACATGTTATCATACCAAAAATTCATGTTCCCTATCACAACTCGATATTAACATACAATATAGATGTTGGCATCCTTTCTTCCTATGCATTCTATCTTTTACAAGTGCAAGAACAAAATATCGAAAACTAACATGGTGTAGTTGAAGGAAAACTAAACAAAGGGTTTGTTCAAATCTCTTATGGCTATGAAATCTATTTCTTTGTTGCAAGCATCGAGAGTTCTGACCTCCATCCAAATATCTTATGCATATGATATATAGATTATATTTAGATGTAGTGACTAATATTTGGCATATATGATTCTAATATGGCCTTGGATATGATAGACACATTCAGATTCCGTACATACACATCTTATTGACTCTTGGTTCAACGTTGAAAAGTGTCTTTTTAGATCTACCATGAGCATTGATCGCATTAGCCATAAACATAATTTTGTTGAGTACTTTGACTCAACTATCTGCATTAACAACATTTGTTCCTATATTTGATTTACATTAACAATATTCTTTGATATCAAATCTATGAAGGTATAGTTAAATAGTCCTCTCCATTATATAAAATTCCTCAGAGCCTAACCACTCATATGTGCCACAAGAACTTTTCATAATACACGGAATAATAATAGGAAGCAGTCGATAGTGGTTCTCGATAACTTTAATATTACAACCAACACCTAAGAAAGGATATAATGAAAAATAAAAGGAAGGTAAGTAAGACAATATGAAGGATGATAGAAGAAGAAGGAACACGTAACGGTAATCTGTTCACAAGCAAAGCACAAGACAATTCAGAGATTCAACTTAAGAGCTATATGTTTAAAATTTTGGTAAATTATTTACAAGAATAACTAGAAACATTTCGAGCGTATGAGACTCCTATTAAACTGATAATTTTATTTTATACATATTGTACATATATTTGTGCACTTTTCATTTAGTCTCTATGGAATTAAAATTATCTATAATATGTTGATAAATGTTGACATCTGATTACTTAGGATGTGGATTTATGGTTATTGTATTTGTCTTTCTTCTATAATTTCTTCCAGTTGTAGTACTACAGCTTTATTTTTCAATGTTTTCCATTGATTACCTAATCTTTGATGTATTGCTTCCAACTATGTAGTGGATGGAAATGAAGGAGAACAAAGTTATGAAATTTAAGAGATATTGTTGAGTAAGGTAATATTTTTCTTCGACTTGCATTGAAATAACATTTTTTTTCTTTACCCTATAAAGGTGAAGACTATGTTCAATATGCACTGCTATAGACGACATTTAAGAGCTGTGTGAAATAATCTCTTTTTAGGCACATATCATGTTGACGAGGCAAACATGCATTTGATTTTATTTGTCGTCTTATGCTCAAACTTGGATTTGATGCAGCTTGTACTTTTAATAAATGGTTCTTCTATGCCCATCGCCATCTAAATGTATGGGAAAGATAGATTACAACTAGCAAGTAAAAACCCTTATAGATTATGAGGACGGTCCTAGCTTGTACCCTATAGCCGTAGGAATATGGTAGCTAAGAGATAACAAGAATGTTGTTACCTATAATTTTCATGAAGTTTTTAATTATGTGTTTACAAGATAAAAAGAATTTCATGTGTTAATTTCATTTTTCTTGTTTTGATTTCTTAAAGATTATAACTTTTATTAGCATATATGATTTTATGGTATGCCATTAGAGACAAAAGCATGTTGAGTGGAACATTGATATTCTTTTTGCTTCTTGTAATATTTTTCATGAATATTCTTTGTTCTTCTTTTAATATTTCCCATAATCTTGATGGTCCTACTCGTGGGTGTTGACATTATTTATTAAAGGGGTAGTTTTAATCATTTCTATCATTTTTAGGAATCATGGGAATTTTCATTTAGTTTTAGCACTATGCAGGCTTATGTCACATGGCCAGGGTTTAAGAACGCATCTGATCATCATGTTATGCACCCATAAAATGAATTGAATGCATGATTTTTTCAAGGCTGCCTTCAAAAACATTATTTGTTGGTATTTTGGGTAGATTTTCCTTAATCTAGTCATGTTTCTTATTTTTGCTATAATTTGCTTATTTTCATACATAATGTTGCAACTTTTATTTTATTTTATTTTTTAATTTTTTTCTAAACTTGTATATTTAATTGTGTAGAGTCAATATGGAGATCAAACAAATGTAAAAAATTCTCATCCATACTTTTATGGGTCACCTTGTACTCGCTCTGACAACCCTCTTGTTTGAGACACACAATTCATAAGGAAAGGATTTCCATTTTCACCTATCAATTTGTCATAGAATACATCTTGTGGAGCTTCCTATGGAGCAAAGCCTTTGGTGTGGGTGGAAGCTTTTTCTTCAAAATACAAACCCCTCTTTATATCCATTTGATATATAAAGATATCAGTGTAAGCATTCATCACCAACTTTTGCATCCCTTGCAAACAACTACATAGAGTTGGTTTTCAAAAGATTTGGAAAATGAAACCGTGTTCAATAAGACTTTAGCAATATTGATCCATTAGTGTATAGGCATATATTAAACACACAAGGTCATCGTTTTGTGATTCTCCACACTTTTGTGAAGGATATATTGCCCAAAGAAGCCTATAGTAATTATTCAGGAGGGTATTAATTTGTCTTCCACTGTATATTTAAGCTAGAAGTATAGGTACAAAATGACAACCATCTGTAGTCTAAATTTTGTCCATTGATTGGTAACAATTCTTAAACTAAGCATATCAAACCTTGTAATATATGGTGATATTGTAGAGTTGCAGTATTTTTAATATAGCGCATTTATGTAGTTTCATGGAAGATGTTCCTATTTTCGGCCTTTGGAACTTGTAAAGAACTTGTTTCTTCTTACATTTAACATAGATGAAAGCAAGGAGTCCTTTTATAAAGAACTTGTTAGCATTTTTTTTAAAGAGCTTGTTAGCATGTAGTCCTTCAATATTTCAGAACCGATATGCACTACCATTGCCTGCAACTCTTGTTTTAATTATGGAGAGTAAGAATAGTGAAACACAAAACCCTAATACCACACATAGAGGATTTATTCCAAAGGATAATAGAGAACAGGTTGCGATTTTCTTCCTTTTTACTAAAGAAGTAAATGTCATTTTATCAAGTGCATAATCAATCATGCTAGGATGTTTTGTTTCCTCTAATCATTGAGTAGATACCAATCATGCTAGGTTCTTTTGCTTCCTCTAATCATTGAGTAGATATGGACACATGTTAAAATTAGTAGATTTCATTGCTGGTTATTTTTTTCTTATAATATTTATTTTCCCACTCTGATCCTATTTTCTATGGATCTTTTTGTTATTCCCCTATATATATTTTATAAAGGTAGAGGGGGGATGACGTCTGTTTTTGGATTGTGTAGTTATTTTTGCTTTGAGGTTCTGGTCATCACATTCCTTTGCTAGTTCAAGTACTTGTGGGAGGACATAGTTATGATTGAGAGGTAGAGAGTGCCTTCCTTATATCCATGCAATTCCATCTTTGGATAACTGTGCCTGGTGTGGATTTTGAAGTGTTTGAATGCCTTTTGGATATTTTTTTGTTGTAACAAATATTAGCCAAAATGTGTGGTTACAATTTTAACATATTTTTAGTGATTACATTTCAACATCATTGTTATTGATCATTGTATTTTGACATCTTGAATCAATTAATAACGAGGACTCCAAAATATTTTTCTAGACCTCATAGCTAGTAGGATTCAAGCATGTAGCTCACTATTTATAATTGCATCATATATACTCATTGATTTTTACTTTTTGGCATGAAAATTGGTCTTTTAGGGACATATTTTTATGTTTTCACAACATATTTACATGATTCACAAAGTGAGAAATCAATCTTTAGTGTAATCAAAATTTTACGTTTTATAATTATAGGTCATTTATAACCTATAAATGTATTCAAAGTTTCACTTCTAATCAATTATTCAACTAAAAATATTGAGTACCTTATACGTAACCATTGTTCCTTCCATTCACTTTTCATAACTTCCATAACCATTAAGTAGGGACCTGCAACTTCGATGTTTTTTTTCCTATTTAGTAAAATATTTCCCAAGACTTTTAAAAGTTTTATAATTTATTGAAATTTGTAGAATTTACAATTTGTAAAGTTTGAGGGTCTAATTTTTTAAATTCTAATTCTTTAAAGGGTGTTAGAGCAATGGAAGAGCACATGTTTTACAAGCAAGGGGTTTGTGCTTCGATTCCATCGTGCCATGAAATACATATGGAATGACGACAATATGTTTTTGGTGATGGAGGCTCTTTTGACCATCATCGATGAGCTTATGGTCATATTTTTTGACCCTCACCAAAATATAGAATGGTGATGGTCAACAAATGGTGCCATATATATGCATCAATAGTGATGGCCATGAAAGGTCCATCACCATAAATTGTTGTTCATATAAAATGGTGACGCTCATTATATGTCATTATAATCATTATTTGTGACAAATCTTGAATGTCACAATAAAACCTATACTTTTGGCAATGCGGTATTTGGTGACATTCATTTTTTTTATGACAGAGGCTCTTTTGACTCTCACCATTGAGCTTATGGTGAATTTTTTCGACCTTCAACAAAATATGGAATGGCACGATCAACAAATATCTCCATATATATGTATCAATAGTGACAACTATGAAAGGTATATCACAATAAATCATTGTTGTTCATATGAAATGGTGATAATTACTATTAATTATTATAATCATTATTTCTGATGAACATTGAATGTCACCAAAACACTTACAGTTTTAGTGATTCCAACTTTGGTGACACTGAGTTCTTTGGTGATAGAGGCTACTTTTTGTCACAATTTCTCATATGAAATGGTGACGGTCACTATCTGTCATTATAAATCATTATTGGTGATAGATTTTGATTGTCAACACAATACCTATACTTTTGGTGATGCCACTTTTTGTGACATTCAATTTTTGGTGATAGAGGCTCTTTTGACCTTCACCAATGATCTTATGGTGGCATTTTTCGACCCTCACCAATTTCCCTTTTTGTTGTAGTAGATATTAGAAACTGATTGTGCGCACCAAGAGAACATTCCAAAACTATAAAAATAAGAATTTAATTAGACCAAAACCTCCATTAAGTGAAATTTAAGTGCAATCTGGAAAAATCTCATGAAATAAAATTATTAGTCCAAATTCCTTTATAAGAACAATTGATCAACCAAGATGGTGTTTGTTGGTGCAATGAGATGCATAATGCTAGTATGCATAAGGTTCAGATCAAACATCATATTTGGTATTTGAAAGGTGTTTTAGAGATGCAAAGAATACATTTGTGAATTTTTTAGGAACCATATACTATTGAAGGTGTTTTGGTGGCTTTGGTTTGTGTTTGAAGAAGAAAATCTAATTATTTTATGGAGGAGGTGGAGTTCATGATTTGGGTTTGGAAATGGATGAAGGATTAATCAATGAGGTAAAGAAAGTGACAACATGCAAATTGGGGATTTGATGCTCCTTCTAGTAGTGACTAGTAAAGAAAGTAAGGGAAACAATCCCTTTTAGTAGCAGCTCATAAACAAGAAGAGGTGATCCCTTATAGTGCTGGCTGATAAAGGAGAAGGGATAAAAGTTTCTTTCAATGGCATTTGATAAACCTACAAACGGAAGGTTTTGGGGCAACCATGTAATAATGCATTGTAGTTTGTGTTTTCCAAAGTAATAAAAATAAGATTGATTTGTTTATATTTGTTTCACATTTATATGCAAAATATTATGATGTTATATGTTACATGATTGATTTATGATGTCAATTACGTGAATGATTAGTAAAGTGTTTCAAAAGTGTAATTTGTTGAGAGTTGTATAATTTGGTCAAACTATTGATTTACTCTACCTTGTCATTAGTGTCACGATTTCCATTGTTTTCAACAATTAATATTAGGTCTAGGTTGCTTCAAAATTAATTTTTATAGCCAGAAGGATGATCAAGGATAATGGAAAACCATGATTGTATTACCTAAGGTGGAGTTCGCTTTTTGAATGGGTCAAATTATACAAATTGGAAGGTAAGAATGAAAATCTACTTACATCCTCTTGATTTGGATATATGGATATCTACATAGAATGGATTATAAGATAATGATTTTAATGAACTAGAAAAAATGAAATATTGAAAGGATTGTCCATGCCATATCTTAAGAAATTAATTTTTTTTGAGACTACAAAAGAAAAATGGAATGAGTTTCAGTCCATCTATGATACAGACATATAAATTGCATGTGATTTCAATGTCCTTTCTCTCATGAATGGGGCATTCAAATACCAAAAAAGTATTGAAGTCATAAATCAAAATAAGAGGATGATTCCCTTGCATCAAGATCCCAATTTGTTGATCTACACATAGAGAATACCAAGGAGATGCAATGTACTAGTAAGTTGTTTTCTTATTGTTATTCTATGAAATAATGGGTACACCCATGGTGGAGAGTAAGATATAATATATAATATCTTTGTTGAAAATAATACTGAGAGGGGGGGTGAATCAATATTATCTAGTTCTTTTAACAAATCTTCCTTATTTACACTTTGAATTATTTTTGCATATTAGTACCATAAAATAATGAGCAAGAAAAACAGACAGTCACATCAAAGAACACTAGATATAAGTGGAACCCAATGTGGTGAAAACCACCATGCAATATGTCTCTATCTTCTTTCAAATTAAAACTCCTTTTACAATGGTCTTGTACTAGTGTAGTCCTTTACCAGTACGCAGGCTGCAACCTACAGAGAGCTACAAATCTCTCTCGTTTTCCAGTCTCTCCTGGAAGGGAGCTACAACCCCCTACTTCTTTTCTTTCAAGGACCACTTTTCATAAATTTTCAAACTAGATCCATAAACATAAAATGATCATCAAGTACTAGTAAGTCACCTAGATAACCAGATCCACAATAACAGTAAACTAAACCCAGAACACCTTATCAACAAAAATCAGTCAACAAAAGATCTTAAGATAGATACACAATTTCCTTTTCTCTGGCCTGCGTCGCTATGCACTTCACCTTCTGTGGCGCCGTACACCTCCGCAGCTACGCCTTCTGTGGCGCCTCCGCACTATGCCTTCGGTGGCGTCTCCTGTGGCACCTCCACACTGCGCCTTCTGTGGCGCATCTCTGGCGTCTCCGCACTACGCCTTCTGTGGTGCCTCTCTGGCGTCTCCGCACTGCACCTTCTGTTGCGCCTTTGTGGCATCTCTTGTGGCGCCTCCGCACTACGCCTTCTGTGGTACCTCTGTGGTGTCTCCGCACTGCGCCTTCTGTGGTGTCTCTGCACTAGGCCTTCTGTGGCATCTCCGCACTGCGCCTTCTGTGGTGCCTCTATGGCGTCTCCTGTGGCGCCTCTGCACTGCGCCTTCTGTGGCACCTATGTGGCGTCTTCGCACTGCGCCTTCTGTGGCGCGTCTGTGGCATCTCCGCACTGCGCCTTCTGTGGCGCCTCTATTGCGTCTCCGCACTGCGCCTTCTGTGGCGCCTCTGTGGCGTCTCCTGTGGCGCCTCCGCACTACGCCTTCTGTGGGGCCTCTATGGCGTCTCCTCACTGCGCCTTCTGTGGCGCCTCCACACTTCCGTAGCTGCAGCACTCGAGAGACCACCCTTCACAGATTCGCTTTCCACTTCACTTTCATATAGATCGAGCTTTTGAAACAATAACCCAATATTTCAGATCTTAAGATATTCAACCCAAAAGAATACCCAAGCCAAATGATCTCCTTTGCTTTATATAGGCAAGCTCTTCCTCAAATCATGTACCAATACCACAGGCCAAAACCATAGGATCAAAAACTGTGGGACTAATACCATGAACCAACCATGAAAGTGCATGAACTTTTCTCCACATGATATAAACTTTTCTCTGCATAAAATTCCGTGAACTTTTCTCTACATGAAATAAACTTTTCTTTGCATAAAATTCCATGAACGTTTCTCTACATGAAGTAAAATTTTCTCTGCATAAAATTCCGTGAACTTGAAAATAACTTTGCTGCACTATAATTTATCATCTGAGTGATTTGCCATTAAGGACAACACTTGTCTCATAATGCCAAAAATCTCCCCCTTTGGACTTGATGGCAACCTCAAAAACTTCAGCGACATTCTCCCCCTTTGACATCAAGCGCAAAGGGTTATGCTCCCCCTAAGAACATGCTCCCCCTGAATATGAACCAGATCTGCAAAAAAGAACTATAATCCACCAGACACCATTAATGACAAAGATAGAGATAGAGACATATTGCAGCTATATTCAGACCAGCTCCCATGATCTCCTTTTGTACATCCTCCATAATACCAACAATGCATTATATGCTCCCCCTGAACCTGTGCCGCAACCCAGCACATGTACGCATATACCTCATATGAATCATGCATACAACCAACAATCAGAAGAGTCTCAACAATAAGATGATGCATCAACAACCCCCAGTTTTTGCCTGAGGTATTCAAAAGTCTCCCTGGGCAATGGTTTGGTGAGAATATCAGCAACTTGTTCCCTAGAAGGAACATACTCCAACTTGACGTTTTGTTCAAGCACTTGTTCTCGGAGAAAATGATACTTGATTGGTATGTGCTTGGTTTTTTAATGCATGACAAGATTCTTTGAGATGTTGATTGCACTTGTGTTATCGTATAAGATACAGATAGGTGGTGTACAAGTGATTTGAAAATCCTGCAAGGTCTGCATCATCCAAAGGAGTTGAGTGCAGCAAGATGCAACATCAACATATTCCGCTTCATCTATAGATAAGGCAATCGAACTCTGTTTCTTGCTGAACCAAGATACTAATCTAGAACCCATAAAGAACGCACCACCACTTGTGCTCTTCCTGTCATCCATGCTTCCGGCCCAATCTGCATCTGTACAAGCATGAAGTGTGAGATCTGTATCTCTAGGATACCATAAGCCATAATTTTGTGTCCCTTGAAGATATTTGAAAATTCTCTTCACTTCCTAAAGATGCATCTCCTTTGGATTTTCCTGAAATCTTCCAACTATTCCTACTGCATGCATGATGTCCGGTTGGGTATCTGTCAAATAAAGTAGACTTCCAATCATACATCTGTAGGTTGGTTGATGTACTGCTGCAGATTCATCATTTGCACTGAGGCTACATCCTGTGACCATGGGTGTACATACTGGTTTTGCATCTTCCATGCCATATTTCTTCAAGTTCTGTTTGAGATACTTGGTTTGAGATAAAAAGATTCCTTCTTCCTTTTGTTGGATTTGCAAACCAAGGAAATATGTCAGTTCTCCCAGCAAGGACATTTCAAATTCTTTCTGCATGACCAAGGCAAAGCTTTGACTCATCTCTTCTTCATTGCTACCAAAAATAATGTCATCTACATACACAACAAGTATTAGCCATTTGTCATTTTCAACTTTTATATAAAGATTGCTATCTGTTGATCCTTTAAAAACCTTGTTGATGAAGATATTTGTCAAAACGATAGTACCAAGCCCTTGGAGCTTGTTTGAGCCCGTAGAGAGCCTTTTTCAATCTGCATACAAGATTTGGATCATTTCCAAGAATGAACCCATCTGGTTGTTCAATGTATACTGCTTCTTCCAAGTCTCCATTCAGAAAGGCTGATTTCACATCCATTTGAAATACTTTGAAGTTTTGAAAACTTGAGAGAGCAAGGAACATTCGGATGGCCTCAAGTCTTGCAACAGGAGCAAAGGTTTCTTCAAAGTCTATTTCTTCTTGCTGCGCATACCCTTTACAAACAAGTCTGGCCTTGTTTCTAATTACTTCTCCATTTTCATTCAATTTATTTTTGAAGACCCATTTTGTTCAGATAACATTCTTATCCTTTGGTCTAGGAACCAGTTCCCAAGTGTTGTTCCTTTCGATTTGCTCAAGTTCTTCATCCATTGCTTTTATCCAACATTCATCTTCGCATGCCTCTTTCACATTTTGTGGTTCAGTAGAGGAGAGTAATGCCAAATAGCTTGAGGCTTCTGCAACTGTTCTTCTTGTTTGTACACCTGCTTCTTTCTGCCCCATAATCTGAGATTCTGGATGATTCTTCTGAACATATCTGGATGGAGTCTTTTATTCTATTCTTGTCTACTCCTTTGGTTCTTCTTGAGGTTCTTCATCATTTTGTTGTTGAGGGTAGCCTTCATCTTCTTCGATGTCTTCATGATGTACTTGTCTAGGATGTATCCCTTCTCATCAACCACTACATCAATGCTTTCAACAATTCTACTAAGTCTTTTATTGTAGCACTTGTATGCTTTGCTATGTGGAGAGTAACCAAGAAGAATGCCTTCATCTGCTCTAGGTTCAAGTTTGCCAAGCTGCTCATCAGTATTCTTAATATAGCATTTGCTCCCAAAGATTTTGAAGTGCTTTACCGAAGGATTCTTACCATTCCAGAGCTCATGATGAGTTTGAGTGCTGTTCACCCGGACATTTGTTTTGTTTAGAATAACAACCGCAGCATGAGCCGCTTCACCCCAGAAAGTTGCGGGAGTCCCTGATTCATCAAGCATAGCACGGGCCATTTGTTGGACTGTTCTGCTCATTCTTTCCACAACTCCATTTTGTTGAGGAGTTCTAGCTGTAGAGAATTCTCTTCTTATCCCATGTTCTTCACAGAAATCGAAAAATTCATTTGAAGTAAATTCCCCATCTCTGTCGGATCTGAGGCACTTAATTTTGTGACCCGATTCATTTTCAGCCAAGGCTTTGAAGGCTTTGAATTTTTCGAATGCTTCATCTTTGTGCTTCATAAGTCCTAACTAGACAAACCTAGAGAAATCATCAATGAATAATATCAAGTATTCTTCTCCTCGAGGTGTTCCTTTTCTGAAAGGACCGCATGTATCTGTATGTACTAGCTCAAGAGGCATGCTAGCTGATCCTTCCTTCTCTGGAAAGTTAGTTCTGGTTTGTTTTCCAAACTGACATGATTGCATATGGTGTTGTCAGGAATTTTGATATCTGGAAGATCGCGAACTGCCTGATATTTGCATGCTTTCCTTATTTGTGAAAAGCTTAGATGTCCCAACCTCTAATGCCATAACCAGTGCTCATCATCC
>APFE031017414.1:0-26764 GCA_000404065.3 Pinus taeda
TTTTAAGGTTAGGTTTTAGGATTTATGGTTTAAGGTCTATAAAAATTTAGTAAATATTTTTACAAACACTTAAACAAATGTCACCAAATGCTTTTACAAATCTTATAAAATGCCCATGGTTTAGGGTTTAGTTTATAGGTTTTAGGGTTTATTATTTACGGTTTAGGGTTTACAGTTTATTTTTTAGGGTTTAAGGTTTTGGGTTTAGGGTTTGGGGTTTAGGGTTTATGGTTTACGTTTTATAGAAACTTTTTAAGAGCTTTTAATAAACACTTAAAAAAGGTTACAAAACACTTTTCAAAATGTTATTAAATGATGAGGGTAGGATTAGGTTATAACTTTTATTAAATTCTTTTAATAAACACTTAAAATATATACAAAAATGTATTTTGAAACATTATATGATTCTTAGTGTTTAGGGATAGGGTTTATCGTTTAGGGTTTGAGATTTATAATGCTTTGATAAATTCTTTTAATAAGAACATAAAAAAGAGTTACAAAACACTTGTTAAAATGTTATAAAATCCTTAGACTTTAGGGTTTAGGACTTGAAATTATATAATATTCTCATGGTTTAGGGTTTAGAGTTTATAACACTTTAGTAAATTATCTTAATAAACACTTTAAAAAAAGTAAGAAAACGCTTGTAAATTTTATAAAATACTTAGGGTTTAGAGTTTAGGCTTTAGGGTTTAAATTTTTGTGTTTAAAATGCTATAAAATGATTATGGTTTAGGATTTAAGGTTTATAACATTTCATAAATGCTTTTGATAAACACTTCAAAAAAGGTTACAAAAAGTTTGTTAAGATGTTACTAAATGCTTAGTATTTAAAATGTTTTAAAATCCTTAAGTTTTAGGGTTTACGGTTCACAAGGCTTTAGTAAATTATTTTTATAAGCACTTAAAAAAGTTACAAAACGCTTTTTCAAATGTTATAAAATGCTTAGTCTTTAGGGTTTATAACAATTTAGTAAATTCTTTAAATAAATACTTAATAAAAACATAGAAATACTTGTTAAAATGTTATAAAATATGTAGGGTTTAGGGTTTGGGGTTTAAAATGTTATAAAGTGCTTATGGTTTAGGGTTTAGGGTTTAGGTTTGGGGTGTGGGTATTAGGGTTTATGGTTTATAATGCTTTAATAAATTCCTTTAATAAACACTTATAAAAAAGTGAAAAAAATGGTTTTTAGGGTTTATGGTTTTTTTGGGTTTTAGGCTTTAGGGTTTATCATTTTCTAGGGTTTATGGTTTTCTATGTTTATGTTTTTTTAGGGTTTTTAGGGTTTATGTTTTTCAGAGTTTTAGGGTTTGGGTTTTATGTTAAGGTTTCGGTATTATGGGTTTTAGGGTTTAATAATCATTAGTTAAATGGTTTTAGTAAACACTTAAATAAGTTTTTAAAAATTTTTAAAATGTTTTATAAAATCCTTTGGTTTTTAGTGTTTGTGGTTTAGGGGCTTAGTTTAGGCTAATATTTTTTTATTTAAGGTTAGAGTTATAAGATATTGTAAATGTTTTCAATCTTTAGGTTTTAGGGTTTAAAGATCTTATAAAATGATTTTGGGTTATCATTAGGCTTTAAGCATTAGGATTCGTGGTTTGTGTTTAAGGTTTTATATCACTTTAGTAAATTCTTTTAATAAACAATTAAATAAAAGTTGGAGAACACTTTCTAAAATGTTATAAAGTTCTTAGTGTTTAGGGTTTACCCTTTAGAGTTTATGGTTTAGGATTTAGAATTTCGGGTTTAGTGTTTATGGTTTACGATTTATAACACTAATGTTATAAAACACTTTTTAAAATATTAAAAAAAATTATCATTCAGTGTTTATGGATTAGGGTTTAGGATTTATAACACTTTAATAAATTATTTTAATAAACACTTAAATAAAAGTTTAAAATGCTTTTTAAAATGTGTAAAATAATTCTGGTTTAGGTTTTAGGGCTTGGAGGTTTAGGGTTTAGGGTTTCGTGTTTATGGTTTAAGGTTTATAACACTTTAGTGAATTTTTTTAATAAACACTTAAATACAAGTTACAAAACAGTTTTCAAAATGTTGTAAGATGATTACGGTTTAGGATTTAGGGTTTATAACACTTTAGTAAATTCTTTTAATAAATACCTAAATAAAATTTAGAAAATTCCTTTTTAAAATGTTATAAATTACATAGGGTTTAGGTTTTAGGATTTCAAGTGTAGTGTTTGGGGCTTAGGGTTTAGTTTTTATAAGAATTTAGTAAATTATTTTAATAAACACTTAAATAAAAGCTACAAAATGATTTTTAAAATGTTATAAAATGATTAAGGTTTAGGGTTTAGGGTTTGCGAATTGGGGTTTACGGTTTAGGGCTTAGGTTTTAGGGTTTATAACAATTTAGTAAATTATTTTCATAAAAGGTTAAATAAAAGTTACAAAACACTTTTCAAAATGTTATAAAATACTTAGGGCTTAGGGTTTATAGTTTTGGGTTTAGGTTTTTGGGTTTAGGGTTAGGATTTATAACACTTTAGAAATATTATTAAGGAACACTTAAATGAACGTTAGAAACTCTTTTTAAAATGTTGTAAAAAGATTAGTATTTAGGGTTTAGGGTTTGGGGTTTGGGGTTTATGGTTTATAAGGATTTAGTAAATTCTTTTAATAAAAACATAAATAAATGTTAAAAAACTCTTTTTAAAATGTTATAAAATGCTTAGGGTTTAGGGCTTAAGGTTTAGGGTTTATAAGCATTCAGTAAATGGTTTTAATAAACACTTAAATAAATGTTACAAAAAACTTCTTCAAATGTTATAAAATGCTTAGAGTTTAGGATTTAAGGTTTAGGGTTTCAGGTTTGGGGTTTAGAATTTAGGGTTTAGTGCTTAAGGTTTATAATGCTTTAGTAAATTATTTGAATAAAGATTGTAATAAAAGTTACAAAATGATTTTTTAAATGTTATAAAATGATTAGGGTTTATGGCTTAGTGTTTAGGGTTTGGGGTTTAGCGTTTTACGGTGGTTTAACATATAGGGTTTATTGTTTATAAGACTTTAGTAAATGGTTTTAGTCAAGGCTGAAATAAAGGTTAAAAATTATTTTTAAAATTATATGAAATGCTAAGGGTTTAGTGTTTATGGTTTGGCATTTGGGATTTAGGGATTAGGGTTTACAAGACCTTAGTAAATGCTTTTAATAAAGACTCAAATAGTAGTTCCAAAACACTTTTTAAATTGTTATAAAATGCTCAGGATTTAGGGTTTTGTTTTTTGAATTTGGGTTTAGGTTTAGGGTTTACGGCTTAGATTTTAAGGTTTATAATACTTTAGTAAATACTTTTAATAAACAGTTAAATAAAAGTTACAAAACGGTTTTTAAAATGTTATAAAATTCTTAGGATTTAGGGTTTAGTGTTTAGGGTTTACGGTTTAGAGTTTAGGGTTTAGGGTTTATAACACTTGAGTAAATTCTTTTAATAAACACATAAATAAAAGTTACAGACTACTTTTTAAAATGTTATAAAATGCTTAGTTTTTATGTTTTAGAGTTAAGGGTTTGAGGTTTATTGTTTGAGGTTTAGGGTTTAGTGTTTATGGTTTATAACGCTTTCGTAAAAGATTTTAACAAACACTTAAATAAAATTTACAAAATTCTTTTTAAAAATTTATAAAATGATTAACATTTACAGTTTAGGTTTTAGGGTTTGGGGTCTAAGGTTTATGGCTTGGGGTTTAGTGTGTAGGGTTTAGGGTTTGGGGTTTAGGGTTTATCATTTAGGGTAGATTGTTTGAGGATTATAAAATCCTTAGGGTTTAGGGTTTATGGTTTTGTGGTCTAGGGTTGAGGGTTTAAGGTTTAGTTTTTAAGGTATATAACACTTTAGTAAATGATTTTAATAAACACTTAAATAAAAGTTACAAAACACTTTTTTAAATGTCATAAAATGATTATGGTATAGGGTTTGGTCTATAAGGTTTAGGATTCATGGTTTATGGTTTAGTGTTTAGGGTTTATAATAATTTAGTAAATTATTTTAATAGACACTTAAGTAAAAGTTACAAAACCATTATCAAAATGTTATAAAATGTTGAGGGTTTATGGTTTAGGGTTTACAGTTTATGGTTCAGGGATTATAATAGTTTAGTAAATGCTTTTAATAAACATTTAAATAAAAGTTACAAAATACTTTTTAAAATGTTATAAAATACTTAGGGTTTACGGTTTATAGAACTTTAATAAATGTTTTTAGTAAACACTTAAATAAGAGTTACAAAACATTTTTAAAATTGTTATGAAATGGTTAGATTTTAGGGTTTACTATTTCGAATTTAGGGTTTATGATTTACGGTTTGGGGTTTAGGGTCTAGGGTCAAAGGTTAAGAATTTGTAGTTTAGGATTTAGGTATTATGGTTTATGGTTTAGTGTTTATGGTTTCGTGTTTATAACACCTTAGTAATTGTTTTAATAAACACTTTAATAAAAGTTACAAAACTTTTTTTAAAATGTTATAAAATGATTAGGGTTTAGTATTTAGGTTTTGGGGTTTAGGTTTTATAGTTTAAGGTTTGGGGTTAAGGTTAAGGGTTTAGGGTTTAGGTTTTAGGGTGTAGGGATGAACGACCCCACCTTATGGGGTATCCATTGCTACATACTACACATAATGCATTCATCCCGCGGAGCCTCGAGGAGTTATAAAAGTTTAGTAAATTATTTTAATAAACAAATTAATAAAAGTTACAAAACGCTTTTCAAAATGTTATAAAATACTTAGGGTTTTGGGTTTAGGTTTTAGGGTTTAGGGTTTATAACACTTTAGAAAATGATTTCAATAAATACTTAAATGAAAGTTACAAAACACCTTTTAAGATGTTATAAAATGATTAGTATTTAGGGTTTTGGGTTTCAACTTTAGTGTTTAGGGTTCATGTTTTGTGATTTAGGGTTTAAAAGGATTAGTAAATTGTTTTAATAAAAACTTAAATAAAAGTTAAAAAACTCTTCTTAAAATGTTATAAAATGATTAGAGTTTAGGGTTCGGAGTTAAGGGTTTAAGGTTTAGGGTTTACAACGGTTTAGTAAATCATTTAATGAACACTGAAATAAAAGTTACAAAACACTTTTTAAGATGTTATAAAATGTTTAGAGTTTATAATTTAAGGTTCATGGTTTAGGATTTAGGGTTTTAGGTTTGGGATTTAGAATTTAGCGTTTAGTTTTTAGGGTTTATAATGCTTTAGTAAATTATTTTAATAAACACTATAATAAAAGTTACAATATTATTTTTAAAATTCTATAAAATGCTTAGGGTTTAGTGTTTATGGTTTGGCCTTTGGGATTTAGGGTTTAGGCTTTATAAGACCTTAGTAAATGCATTTAATAAAGACTTAAATAAAAGTTCCAAAATGTTTTCTGAACTATTATAAAATGATTAGGTTTTAGGGTTTTGGGTTTTAGGTTTATGGTTTATGGTTTAGGTTTTAGGGTGTATAACACTTTAGTAAATTCTTTTAATAAAAAATTAGATAAAGGTTACAAAACAGCTTTTAAAATATTATAAAATGGTTACAATTTAGGGTTTAGGCTTTAAGATTTAGGGTTGTGGGTTTCAAGTTTAAAGTTTATGGTTTAGGGTTTATAACACTTGAGTAAATGCTTTTAATAAACACTTAAGTAAAAGTTACAGACTACTTTTTAAAATGTTATAAAATTCTTAGTGTTTATCATTTACAGTTAAGGGTTTGAGGTTTATTGTTTGGGGTTTAGGGTTTATGTTCTTATAGTTTAGGATTTAGGGTTTAGGGTTTAAGGTTTAGGTTTTAAGGTTATATACTACTTTAGTAAATGCTTTTAATAAACAGTTCAATAAAAGTTACAAAACACCTTTTGAAATGTTATAAAATGATTAAGGTATAGGGTTTATGCTATAGGGTTTGGGCTTAAAGGCTTAGGGTTTAGTATTTAGAGTTTATGTTTTATTGTTTATGGATTATAACACTTTACTAAATGCTTTTAATAAACATTTAAATAAAAGTTACAAAATTCTTTTTAAAATTTTATAAAATACTTAGGGTTTATGTTTTACAATTTAGTGTTTAGGGTTAGGGGTTTATGTTTTAGAGTTTAGGGTTTAGGGTTTATAGAAATTTAGTGAATGTTTTCAGTAAAAACTAAAATAAGGGTTACAAAATGTTTTTAAAAATGTTCTAAAATGCTTAGGGTTTTGGATTTAGAATTCAGGGTTTAGGATTTACAGTTTGGGGTCTAGGGTGTAGGGTTTAGGGTTAAGAGTTTGCGGTTTAGGGTTTACGCATTGGCATTTATAACACTTTACAAAATTCTTAGGGTTTAATTTTTAATATTTTTGGTTTAGGGTTTAGGGTTATTGAATGTGAATCATGAAAAGACTGTTTTCTATGCTTTCCTAGAATACAAGCATCACATTGCTTAATCTTCCTAGGAATTGTAGGCAAACCAATAACACCATTTTTCTTCAACAAGTGGAGGTTGTCATAGTTCAAATGTCCAAATCCAGCATGCCATAATAAAATTGATGGAAGTGTACCTTCTTCATAATGAGAATCATATGAGAAATGTTGTGCACAAGCAGAGGTACCCTTCAGCTTGAGAAGCCTTTCTTCTTCTATCCCCATCATGACAAGTGAGTGGTCAGATGCTTTTCTCACCTCAATCTTGCCATCAAACATATGAATGGAGTGACCTTGCTAGGGAGTGTGGACCGAGGACAATAAGTTTCTCTTAAGCTGTGGGAGATATAGAACATGATGCAGAAAGAAGTCTCGAAGACCACACAAATTAAGCTTAATTGTGCCAAGCCATAATTTCTTGATTTTTGATTGGTTTGCAAAGTATATTGGTCGACCAAAATTGTTAGTAAGTATTTCAAAAAATATTTTCTATGAGTCATGGGGCAAGTTGGTCCTAAATCAATCAACCAATCACTTTTCCAAGAAATAGGTGAGGACAAATATCATAAGTTCCAAGTAAATGGGAGGACAAATATCATAAGTGTCGATGCAACTAGCCTGTCATATACACCGACCAAAGAGTATATTTAACCATGAAAATTACACTTAGTAGATAGATTGACATACCAGCCGAGTGTCCTTCAACTTTCAA
Source organism: Pinus taeda (assembly GCA_000404065.3). Classification (NCBI taxonomy): domain Eukaryota; kingdom Viridiplantae; phylum Streptophyta; class Pinopsida; order Pinales; family Pinaceae; genus Pinus; species Pinus taeda. The sequence continues at coordinate 7,123 of APFE031017414.1, forward strand.
ATCTTCTCTGAAAAATCCTTTGGGCATTAGAAACCTATAATTATCACAGTAAATGGCTTAGTCCTTCAAGCCACTACCACACCAAAATGGAGAAGAGCTTCAAGACATTATTGGGCTGATAACGGAGAAGGCTGTGAGCCACAATTCAGGCATAGACCCATGCCGAATTGCAAAAACACTGGAGGACGGTCATGGAGTGGTTATGGGAGCATTCAATCATTAGAGTAGACACCACACCACTTTGGTACCAACTATTGTGTGATCATATAATTGAAAATATTAGATGAAATACAAAATGAAGCTATCTAGCAAAGAATTTTCTTTGCACCAGATATGAATCTACGCATCAAGAGGTGGTAAGCGGGTGATATGGTGCTCAACATTATCTAGAATATTTTAAAACTGCATATGATAGTGTAATATGGGGTGGATTTATCACAATAAAATGAAATGTAAAAAAATTAGAGTAGGAGCAAGAGCAGATAGGTATGGACAGCACGTGAAGCCGAGTATGACACTCACAACAAAGGGTGCGAATGTTTTATAAACCACTGCAATGTTTTATAAACCAATTCATAGGACAATTACAATATACAACACCTTATCATAGTAGCGATAACACAATTAGGAAGTAACCGCACCACAACAAAGCACTCAACATAGCAAAAATTGCCTCAATGCAATGAATCAACTCTTCAACAGTACAATAAAATGCACAAAAGATGATGGTAGAGATGAGCTTATATGACAAACTAAAGAAATGGCAAAAGGGGGTTACAAGGTAGAGAGGGAAGCTAAAAATGGCATTGGTTATGATACCATGTCGGACCAAGAGGTAACTCCTCAAATCAATTCATTGATTCATTTAGGTTGGTCTTTATTATATACATCAGGGAGAGACTGTTCATTTCATCTCTCAATGACTATTCATATTTTCTATTATTTATTTACATAAATTTCAGTTATTAACCCAATCCTCATGATTAGGTGTCAACACACTTAAAAAAGTTACAAAAATGTATTTTAAAATGACATAAAATTCTTAGTGTTTATGGATAGGTTTATGGTTTAGGGTTTGGGATTTATAACACTTTGATAAATTATTTAAATATGAACATAAAAATAAGTTACAAAACAATTGTTAAAATGTTATAAAATTCTTAGGCTTTAGGTTTTAGGATTTAAAATTCTATAAAATTCTCATGGTTTATGGTTTAGGGTTTATAACACTTTAGTAAATGCCTTTAATAAACACTTTAAAAAAGTAAGAAAGTGCTTGTTAAAATGTTATAAAATACTTAGGGTTTAGGGTTTAGACTTTAGAGTTTAGGGATTTGGGTTTAAAATGTTATAAAACGCCTACCGTTTAGGATTTGGGGTTTATAATCCTTTAGTAAATTCTTTTAATAAACAATTTAAAAAAGGTTACAAAAGGCTTGTTAAAATGTCATTGAATTCTTAGGGTTTAGGTTTACGGTTTAAAATGCTATAAAATGCTTAGGGTTTGTGTTTTAAGATTCACAAGATCTTAGTAAATTCTTTCAAGCTTTATGTTGTAGGGTTTAGGGTGTATAAGACCTTAGTAAATTATTTTAAGGTTTATCCATTAGGCTTTAAGCATTACAATACAGGGTTTGGGGTTTGGGGTTTAGGGTTTGGGTTTTATAACACTTTAGTAAATTCTTTTAGTAAACACTTAAAAAAAAGTTACATAACACTTTCTAAAATGTTATAAAATTCTTAGTGTTTAGGGTTTAGGGATTAGTGTTTAAGATTTATATCACTTTAGTAAATTATTTTAATAAACACATAAATAAAAGTTTAAAATGATTTTTAAAATGATATAAAATTATTAGCATTTAGGTTTTAGGGTTAGGGGGTTTAGGGTTTAGGGTTTCAAGTTTATGGTTTATGGTTTATAAAACTTTAGTAAATTCTTTTAATCTACACTTATATCAAAGTTACAAAACACTTTTTAAAATGCTTTAAAATGGTTAGGGTTTAGATTTTAGGGTTTATAACACTTAAGTACATGATTTTATTAACACCTAAATAAAATTTAGAAAAATATTTTTAAAATGTTATAAAATACATAGGTTTTACGTTTTAGGGTTTCAGGGGTAGTGTTTGCGGTTTATGTTTAATGCTTTCTAACACTCTAGTAAATTATTTTAATAGGGGGTACGGTATAGGGTTTAGGGTTTGGGGTTTACGATTGAGGGCTTAGGTTTTAGGGTTTCTAACAATTTAGTAAACTATTTTAATAAAAAGTTATATATAAGTTACATAACACTTTTCAAAATGTTATAAAATACACAGGGTTTAGATTTTATGGTTTATAACGATTTAGAAAATTCTTTTAATAAACACTTAAATGAAAGTTACAAAATGATTTTTAAAATGTTATAAAATTATTAGTATTTACGGTTTGTGGTTTGGGGTTTAGGGTTTAGGGTTTAGGGTTCATGTTTTAGGATTTAGGTTTTATAAGCATTTAGTAAATTATATAACAAACACTTAAATAAGAGATAAAAAACTCTTTTTAAAATGTTATAAAATGCTTAGGGTTTAGCGTTTGGGGTTTAGGGTTCAGTAAATGATTCTAATAAACACTTAAATAAAAGTTACAAAACACATTTTAAAATGTTATAAACTACTTAGAGTTTAGGATTTGATGTTTATGGTTTCATGTTTGGGGTTTAGAGTTTAGCATTTAGTGTTTAGGGTTTATAACACTTCAGTAAATTATTTTAACAAAAACTGTAATAAAAGTTAAAAAATGGTTTTTAAAATGTTATAAAATGATTACAGTTTGGGGTTTAGCGTTTAGGGTTTTGGGTTTACGGTTTAAGGTGGTTTTGGGTTTACGGTTTGAGGTGGTTTAGTGTCTATGGTTTATGGTTCATAAGACTTTTGTAAATGGTTTTAATCAAGGCTTAAATAAAAGTTGCAAAATTATTTTTAAAATGATGTAAAATTCTTAGGTTTTAGTCTTTATGGTTTGGCCTTTGGGATTTAGGGTTTAGGGTTAATAAGACCTTGGTAAATGCTTTTAATAAAGACTTAAATATAAGTTCCAAATTTTTTTTTTAACTAATAATTTTGGAACTTATATTTAATATTTAATTTAAAATAAATTAAATATTATTATTTAATTTAAAATAAATTAAATATATTAATATAAAAATTAATAATTAATAATAATAATAACAAAAATAAATAAATAACAAGAAATAATAATAAGAATGTAAAATCATGTGTCGGCTCTCATATTAGGGTTCTTTTGTGTATTTATATCGAGGTGCCTAGCTCCTTCTCTCATCATCTTTCATTCATTTCATTCATTTCTATCTTTTAGAGTTGTCGTGATGATGGACCCCCTTTGGGGTTTGAAACGTCGACAGACTGAACTGGAAACTGTGGATAATCCAGAACATGAAGCTAAAAAAAACTTCCACAGAGGCTTGAAATCCAACACAACTATTATAAAATTCTTATGGTTTAGGGTTTCAGGTTTTGATTTTGGGTTTTAGGTTTAGGGTATAGTATTTAGGGTTTAGGGTTTATAATACTTTAGTAAGTGCTTTTGATAAAACTTAAATAAAAGTTGCAAAAAGTTGTTTAAAATGTTATAAAATGCTTAGGATTTGGGGTTTAGGCTTTAGGGTTTAGGGTCTAGGGTTTCAGGTTTAGAGCTTAAGGTTTAGGGTTTATAACGCTTGAGTAAATGCTTTTAGTCAACACTTAAGTAAAATTTACCCACCATTTCTTGAAATGTTATAAAATGCTTAGTGTTTATGGTTTATAGTTAATGGTATGAGGTTTAGGGTTTAGGTTTTATGGTTTAGGGTTTTTAATTTGGTGTTTATAACACATTCGTAAAATCTTTTGATAAAAACTTCAATAAAATTCACAAAATTCTTTTTAAAATGTTATAAAATGCTCAGCATTTATGGTTTAGGGTTTAGGGTTTGGGGTTCAGGGTTTATGGTTTGGGGTTTAGGGTGTAGGGTTTAGGGTTTGGGGCTGAGGGTTTAGGGTAGAGTGTTTAAGGTTTATAAAATTCTTAGGGCTTAGTGTTTATGGTTTAGATTACAAGGTTTATAACACTTTAGTAAATGCTTTAAATAAACACTTAAATAAAAGTTACAAAACATTTTTAAAATGTTATAAAATGATTAAGGTATAGGATTTAGGTTATGGGATTTAGGGTTCATGGTTTAGGGTTTAGGGTTTATGGTTTATAACACTCTAGTAAATTCTTTTAATAAACACTTAAATAAATGCTACAAAACCACTTTTAAAATTCCATAAAATGTTGAGGGTTTAGGGTTTGGTTTTTAGGGTTTAGGGTTTAGGGTTTTAAGTCTCGGGTTTAGGGTTTAGAGTTTAGGGTTTAGGGATTATAACACTTTAGTAAATTGTTTTATTAAGCATTTAAATAAAATTTACAAAACACTTTTTAAAATGTTATAAAATACTTAGAGTTTAGCATTTACAGTTTAGGTTTTAGGGTCATGGGTTTATGCTTTAGAGTTTAGGGTTTAGGGTTTATAGCACTTTAGTAAATGTTTTTAATGAACAGTTAAATAAAATTTAAATAATTTTTTTTTAATTGTTATAAAATGCTTAGGGTTAGGGTTTACAATTTACGGCTTAGAATTTAGGGTTTCAAATTTAGGGTTTGGGGTTCAGGGTCTAGGGTTTAGGGTTACACATTGTGGTTTAGGATTTAGGGATTAGGGTTTACAGTTTGATGAAAATGAGATTTTGGGGGTTGCCCAAAATCCCAAATTGTTTAAAAAAAATCTTGATCCTTCCCTTCAACACATTACAAGCATGCAATATAGGATTAAAATCTCACAACCACAAGGTAATACAATACATAACAATATATAATTAACACAAAACATGAACACATATTTGTATATTTAGGGAACAGTTACAAAATTAAAGCATTTCAGCCTTAAAACAAGCTCTAGCTCGACTACATCTTGCCACTCACAAAATTCCTCACAAAACAGATATTCCTACACCCCTATGGTATTACAATTATATAAGAATTTTAGGAAGGATCAATCCTATCCTCTCCTTATTTCCTCCACAAAAGCTTCATGCATGAAAGCTTTAAATCTGCTATTCCTTTTAAAATTATTTTTCTGCGTTAAAAATCACGCTTTTCTTTTATTCTGACCTCTGGTTTGCTTTTGCTGGTTGCTCCTGCATCAGACTCCCGAGGCACAAAATTTATGACCTCCTGGTCATATGCTTCTCTTGGTCTTTAACAATTTTATCCACTGCATTCCTTCACTGCAACCAACCTCTGCAGTAACAGCCTCCTCTGTTACACGATACCTCACCAAGACCTCCGCACTTGGTCTTTTGGCATCCTTCTCTAGGTTGTTGCAAATCTTCTCACCTTCTGCTGCCGCCATCTGCACAATAGCAAGACCATAAATTCTCCATCTTTAACACAATTGTACCTCGTTCCTCGTTCCTCGTTCCGCAGAATCTTTTACTGCTCTGATACCACCCGATGAAAATGAGATTTTGGGGGTTTCCCAAAATCCCAAATTCTTTAAAAAAAATCTTGATCCTTCCCTTCAACACATTACAAGCATGCAATATAGGATTAAAATCTCACAACCACAAGGTAATACAATACATAGCAATATATAATTAACACAAAACATGAACACGTATTTGTATATTTAGGGAACAGTTACAAAATTAAGGCATTTCAGCCTTAAAACAAGCTCTAGCTCGACTACATCTTGCCACCCACAAAATTCCTCACAAAACAGGATATTCCTACACCCTATGGTATTACAATTATATAATGAATTTTAGGAAGGATCAATCCATCCTCTCCTATTTCCTCCACAAAAGCTTCATGCATGAAAGCTTTAAATCTGCTTTATCCTTTTTAAATCTATTTTTCTGCTTTAAATCACGCTTTTCTTTTATTCTGATCCTCTGGTTTGCTTTGTTGCTGGTTGCTCCTGCATCACAGTTCAAGGTTTATAACACTTTATAAAATGCTATAAAATGCTTTGTGTTTAGCTTTTATGATTTTGGGTTTAGGTTTTGTCTTTTAGGGTTGAGGATTTAGGGTGTAGGGTGTAGGGATGAACCACCCCACCTTAAGGAGGTATTTGTTGCTACATATTACACATAATGTATTGATTCCATGGAGCCCTCGGGAGTTATGAAGAAAAATAAATAAAAGGAAAAAGGTTTATGAAGAAGGGTATCTCATGTACCACATTTTTCTCCCTCCTACACTCACATACCTAGGTGTTGTCTTCCCTTATTATATATAATCATAAAAATTTTAGGGTTTACGATTTATGTATTGGTGTTTGGGGTTTAGGGTTCAGGATTTAGGGTTTATAACTTTTCAGTAAATTCTTTTCATAAGGACTTAAATAAGAGTTACAAATAGTTTTTAAAATGTTTTAAAATTATTATGCTTTAGCATTTAGGGCTTAGGGTTTATAACACTTTGAGTAAATGTTTTTAATATACACTTAAATCAAAGTTAAAAACACTTTTTAAAATGTTATAAATTTCATAAGGTTTAAGGTTAAGATTCTAGGGTTTATAATACTTTAGTAAATCATCTTAATAAACACTTAAATAAAAGTTAGAAAGTTTTTTAATATGTTAAAAAATTCTTAGGGTTTATAGTTTGGGGTTTGGTGTTTAGAGTTTAGGGATTAGGGTTGGTAACACTTTAGTAAATGATTTTAATAAATACTTAAATAGAAGTTACAATATGTGTTTTAAAATGTTAGAAAATTATTAGGGTTTAGCATTTAGGGTTTAGGATTTAGGGTTTATAGTTTAGGGTTTAAGTTTAGGGTTTAGCATTTAGGGTTTCAGGTTTAGAGTTTAAGGGTTAGGGTTTAGGGTTTGTGGTTTAGAGTTTAGAGATGAGTGTTTATAACAGTTTAGTAAATTCTTTTAGTAAACACTTAAATGAAAATTACAAAAAGTTTTTTAAAATGTTATAAAATGCTTAGTGTTTAGGGTTTAATGTTCACAATTTGGGGTTTAGGGTTTAAGGTTTAAGGTTTAGGGTTTATGATTTAGGGTTTAGGTTTCGGGTTTAGAGGTCATGTTCTAGGGATTATAAGAATATATTAAACACTTTTAATTAAAACTTAAATAAAAGTTTCAAAATACTTTTTAAAATGTTATAAAATGATTAGGGTTTGGGGTTTAGGGTTTCAGATTTAGGTTTAGGGTTTAAGGTTTTGGGTTTTGGGTTAAGGTTTTGAGTTTAGTGTTTAGGGTCTAAAACATTTTGGTATAAGGTATATGGTTTAGGGTTTATAACGATTTGGTAAATTATCTTGATAAACACTTAAATAAAAGTTAGAAAACAAATTTTAAAATGTTATAAAATGGTTAGGGATTAGGGTTTAGGGATTGGTGTTTGCGGTTTAGGGTTTAGGTTTTGCTGTTTAGGGTTTATGTTTTGTTTTTAGGGTTTAGGGTTTTGTGTTTATGGTTTACGGTTTATAACACTTCAGTAAATTCTTTTAATAAACACTTAAAGCAAAGTTATAAAATTCTTCTTAAACTTTTATAAAATTCTTAGGCTTTATGGATTAGGGTTAAGGACTTGGGGTTTAGTTTTAGGGTTTAGGTTTGAGGGTGTATTGTTTAAGGTTTATAACAATTTAGTAAATTCCCTTAATAAACACTTAACTAAAAGTTACAAAATGCTTTTAAAAATGCTATAAAATGCATATGGTTTAAGTTTTAGTTTACAGGGATTATAGTTTAGGGTTTATTGTTTAGGGTTTAGGGTTTACTGTTTAGGGTTTAGGTTTTATAACACTTTAGTAAATTCCTTTAATAAACACTAAAATAAAAGTTACAAAATTATTTTTGATGGATCATAAAATGCTTGTTTTAGGGTTTCGGGTTTCGGGTTTCAGGTTTAGGGTTTATGGTTCAGGTTTTATATCACTTTAGTAAATTATTTTAATAAACACTTAAATAAAAGTTACAAAATGCTTCTTAAAATTTTATAAAATGATGATGGTTTAGGGTTTACGGTTATAACACTGTATTAATTGTTTTTAATAAATAATTAAAAAAGTTGCAAAAATGTATTTTAAAATGTTATAAAATTCTTAGTGTTTAGGGATAGACTTCATGGTTTAGGGCTTCGGATTTATAACACTTTGAGAAATTATTTTAATAAGAACATAAAAAATGTTACAAAACACTTGTTAAAATGTTATAAAATGCTTAGGCTTTACGGTTTAGGATTTAGAATTCTATAAAATGCTCATGGTTTAGGGTTTAGGGTTTATAACAATTTAGTAAATCCTTTGTATAAAAACTTTAAAAAAAGTAAGATAACTCTTGTGAAAATGTTATAAAATACTCAGGGTTTAGAGTTTAGGGTTTAGGCTTTAGGATTTTGTGCTTAAAATGTTATAAAATTCTTACGATTTAGGATTTAGGGTTTATAACATTTTAGTAAATTCTTTTAATAAACACTTCAAAAAAGGTTACTAAAAGCTAGCTAAAATGTCATTGAATGCTTAAGGTTTAGGTTTAGGGTTTAAAATGTTATAAAATGCCTAAGGTTTAGGATTTAAGGTTCCAAAGGCTTTAGTAAATTATTTTTATAAACACTTACAAAGTTACAAATCGTTTTTTAGAATGTTATAAATGCTTAGTGTTAAGCGTTTAGGGTTTAAAGTGTTATAAAATGCTTACGGTTTAGGGTTTAGGGTTTAGGTTTTATAAAAATTTAGTAAATCATTTTAATAAACACTTAGAAAAAGTTACAAAATACTTGCTAAAAAAGATGCTTACAGTTCAGGTTTGAGGGGCACTTTAGTAAATTCTTTTAATAAAAAACTTTAAAAAATTTACAAAACTCTTGTTAAAATTTTATAAAATTCTTAGGGTGTAAGTTTTAGGTTTTAGGGCTTATAACACTTTAGTAAATTATTTTAATAAGCACTTAAAGAAAGTTACAAAATGCTCATTAAAATGTTAAAAAATGTTTAGGGTTTTAAAATGTTAAAAAATGCTTGCTAAGTTCTAATAAAATGCTGAGGGTTTAGGGTTCATAACAATTTCGTAAAATTTTTAGATAAACACTTAAAATGAAAGTTACAAACGCTTCATAAAATGTTATAAATTAATTAGGGTTTAGGGTTTGGGGTTTAAAATGTTATAAAGTGCTAATTGTTTAGGGTTTAGGTTGGGGTGTGGGTATTACGATTTAGGGTTTATGGTTTATAATGCTTTAATAAATTATTTTAATGAAAACTTATAAAAATGTTAAAAATGGTTTTTAGAGTTTAGGGTTTATGGTTTTTTACGCTTTAGGGATTTTTATGGTTTATGGTTTTTTTAGGTTTTTTAGGGTTTAGGGTTTGGTATTTAAGGTTAAGGGTTTAGGGATTAGGGTTTTGGGTTTATAGAACATTAGTAAATGGTTTTAGTAAACACTTAAATAAAAGTTACAAAACACTTTTTAAAACGTTGCAAAATCCTTAGGTTTTAGGGTTTGGGGTTTAGGGCTTAGGGTTTAGGTTTTGAGGTTTAGGGTTTAGAGTTTATAATACCTTAGTAAATCCTTTCAAGGTTTAGGCTTGAGGGTTTAGGGTTTATAAAACCTTAGTAAATAATTTTAAGGTTTATCCATTAGGCTTTAAGTGTTAGGATATAGGGTTTCTGGTTTGGGGTTTGGGATTTAGGTTTTAAAACACTTTGGTAAATTATTTTAATAAACACTTCAATAAAAGTTACAAGACACTTTCTAAAATGTTATAAAATTCTTAGTGTTTAGGGTTTATCGTTTAGGGTTTACTATTTGGGATTTAGGGTTTCAGGTTAAGGGTTTAGGTTTTAGAATTTATGGTTTAGGGTTTATGGTTTATGATTTAGAACACTAATGTTACAAAACACTTTTTAAAATGTAAAAAAATATAGCATTTAGGGTTTAGGGTTTAGGGTTTCATATTTATAACACTTTAGTAGATTATTTTAATAAACACTTAAATAAAAGTTTAAAATGCATTTTAAAATGTTATAAAATGATTAATTTTTAGGTTTTAGTGTTTGAGGGTTTAGGGTTTAGGATTTCAGGTTTATGGTCTAAGGTTTATAAAATAAAAGTTACACTTAAATAAAAGTTACAAAACACTCTTTAAAATGTTATAAATTAATTAGGACTTAGGTTTTACGATTTAGGCTTTAGGGTTTAGGGTTTAAACTTATAAAACACTTTTTAATGTTATGAAATTCTTAGGGTTTAGGTTTTAGTGTATAAGGTATAGGGTTTAGGTTTTGGGGTTTAGTGTTTAGGTTTTAAGGTTTATAACACTTTAGTAAATTGTTTTAATACACACTTAAATAAAAGTTACAAAACACCTTTTGAAAAGTTATAAAATTCTTAGCATTTAGTGTTTAGGGTTTAGGTTTTTCTATTTAGGGTTTATAGTTTAGGGTTTAGCTTTTATGGTTTAGGGTTTATAGCACCTTAGTAAATTATTTTGATAAAAACTTCAGTAAAAGTTACAAAGGTCATTTTGAATGCTATATAATTCTTACGGTTTATGGTTTATAAGACTTTATTAAATTCTTATAATAAATACTTAAATAAAAGCTAAGAAACACTTTTTAAAATGTTATAAATTACTTTGGGTTTAGGGTCGAGACTCTAGTATTTATAAGAATTTAGTAAATCCTCTTAATAAACACTTAAATATAAGTTATAAATTTTTAAGATGTTATAAAATACTTAGAGTTTAGGGTTTGGGGTTTATGGTTTGGGGTTTGGTGTTTAGACTTTAGGTCTTAGGGTTTATAACTATTTAGTAAATGATTTTAAGAAACACTTAAATAGAAGTTACAATATGCTTTTTAAAATCTTATAGAATTATTAGGGTTTAGCGTTTAGGGTTTAGAGTTTACGGTTTAGGGTTTAGGGTTTCAAGCTTAGATTTTAGTGTTTAGGGTTCAATTTTTAGGGTTTAAGGCTTAAGGTTTGTGGTTTACAGTTTAGGGTTTAGGGTTTTTAACACTTTAGTAAACTCTTTTAATAAACAATTAAATAAAAATTACAAAACACTTTTTAAATTGTATAAAATTCTTAGGGTTTAATGTTCACGGTTTGGGGTTTAGGGTTTAAGGTTTTGGGTTTAGGGTTTATGGTTTAGTGTTTAGTGTTTGGGGTTTAGAGTCTAGGTTTATGGTTTATAAGACTATTATGGGAGGATGAAGAACCAAGCTTCTGCAACCTAAGGGATATCCATGTAGTGGCATCATGTATTTACTTCTACTTTATATTGATCCTATAACTTCAGATATACAAAGAACTTTGCACAAATAAATAACTTCACAACTTTGTAACAAACTCATAAACTTCAACAATTCACATTATAACTCACAGTATTTGCATATTTCAAAGGAAAGTATGCACAACAACTCATATAATAGTAAATGTAAGATACAAGAGACATATGTCACTTTGTCAAAACTTCCTTCTATACTAAATAGATCTTTGACTACATTCACTTCTTCAACCTGCACACCTAGTTGCAGGTGGTTTGTGCACTTAGTTACAGACTCTTTAAGGCCTTCATGCACTCAACTGCTAAGCCTTTCCTAAAATACAGAAAGATACAAAAAATATGACCACTCTATCGGTTCTTTTCTATTGTCATTTTTATCTCTGCTAAGGTATTAAACCCCCTTAAATACACCTTATAAAAACCATGGTCCATATACCATGGATCCATAAAACTAGGACTCTACCCTATACCCTCTAGAAAAAGAAGGGATTCTCCCATACCCAAAGCTCTAAAATATTACACAATTAATATAACTTCACCAACTCCGTGCGGTACACTCCTTCTTCTGCGGGGTCTTTTACCCAAAATTTGAACCAAGTTGGGTCATTCCCAATGTGGAGTCCTCTAGGGGGACATGACCTTGCTACACTTTCTGAAGAGTAATCCCTTTCTTATATGTATGTACTTTGGTGTAGCACTAAAGACACCATAAAAACAGAATTTAATGACCTCACTTTTGAAGGACACTTCATTTTGGTCACTGGTACATACCTTTTGAGAAGGAAGAATTAGATACCCAAGTTAGTGAGGTTCATTCTCAATTGCAATCTCTATCGAAAATTCTTGCTCCATATGCCACCAAATAAGATGAAGATTTTTCCGCCTATGACCTTGCCAAATGTTGTACTATCATTGAAGTGGTGTGCCAACAACTTGTTTCCAAACATCCATGTAGAGCTCTAGAATATTGTCACGAATATGAAACAATATTTATCTAATCCTTCAACTATCTATCACACTTAGAATAGTGAGCAAATGCACATTTCTACTTCTCTTTGTGCTACTCTATCCCAAGTCATGCAAGAATCCCAACACATGTTTTTCTAGATCTCTGATGTTAGTTGTGTTATCGAAAATAATAATGCAACCATTTACCCCTCACACGATAATGTTCAAAGTTTATATCAGCAAGCATTAGTGACCTTCAATATGGAAGCAAAGAAGAATATCCTCCACTAGGTGGATGTACTTGATGCCCAAATTAATCAGCTCAAGGATGCAGTCCAAGTGACCAAGTGGGCCCTTCATGACCCTCACCCAAAATCTCTAAATCATTTTATGAATTTTAGAACATTGCCCACAGTTTCCAATTAGGAGATTCAAGAATTGGTTGAGTAACAACCCAATGACCTTAGTGAGCATGTTTTCATTGAGTTCTAAGGCAAGGTTTCCACACTTACGGACTTATGGCACTGTTGTGTTTCCGCATTCCCAAGTCCGGAGGAGTCCACACTTCATACTATTCCGAAGATAGTCCTTCATTTGAAGGTACTACAAATAAAGCTATTGGAATCCAACCTACCATAGATTTAGAAGCAAAATAGAAATACATTGACTTGAGAATGAGTCAATAGGATGTGGTTGCAGCATGTTGGATCCTTCGATTTTTTGAAGGAATAATAGTTTTGAAGGAAATTTTGGATCAAAATGCTAGAAATGAAACATCAGAAAACAAAATGGCAATAACATGGCTCAGAACCCACACAATGGAAAATAAGGGAGCATGTTGAAGAACTAGGATCAGATTTTGATACAGTAAATAGAAAAGGAAAATTATGGCCCTAGATATTGAAAAACCATAGATCAAGCGAGTGAGCGTGGCTATAAAAGAATACATAAGGTAGTGAGGGAAAAATTTACAGAGTGCCTCAAAATTTAGATCGAGCTAGGAGAATAGAAGGTGTCAAGCATTTAGAGTTATCCAGTTTCTAAGATGTGGGCTTCTAATGTTATGTTAATGTCTTTCTTGTGGACTTTTATACCGCATGAAAGTGTGTAATTGCCACAAGTTGTAATTCTGATGAATGTAATGAAATTGTTCTCTTTTGACTAATAATATAAGGAAGACAAGAATTCTGGCAATTAGTGGTATAATTTATGGGCCACATTTAAAATTTTATGCACATATTTAAATTCCTATTGAATATATATATCGTGAATGGTTAAGAATGGATGTTGTAGTAGTTTCACAAGTCACATAATTAATCAAATCTATATCCCCTTTATCCTTCTATGGTTCTGGTTTGCCTCGGGTGAGACTCTTCTTCTTCTTGAAGGAGTGAAAATGTTGGCAAAGTGCTAGACTACGTGAACTTTTTGTTGGCACCCTCAGTCGAACACTAGGATAGTCTCAAAGTAATTCTTCCTCCCAACGTTGGGGTATTTTTTTATGAAAGAGAAAATGACTTCTAGGAAAGTAAGGTGGATGGAACTTATTATCAAGTTTTATTTAGAGATCGAACGCATCAAAAGTGAAGAGAATCAAGTGGTCGATACACTCAATAGAGGTATGTAAGTGATATACATGGAAACCATGAATACATGTGATATAGACATTAAGGAAAGAATAAAAGAGTTGACATAGGAAGATGAGTATTTTCACCATGTAAGTAAATTCCCATAGCAAGAGCCGAAGGGTCGAATGGGAAAAAATTATTAGGTACTTAGAGATGAATTATTACAATACAAAGGTAGGTGATCCATAAAAAATGTGGCAGGCATGGATGAGTTTCGCACAAGACCACACAAAAGTCACCTAGGATATCAAAAGATGATAAAATATACCAAAAAATATGTTGTTAGCCAAGGATGAAGAAAGATATTGTTGAAAATATTGATAATAATTACAACAAGTTAAAGTAGAATGCAACTATTTAATAGGATGGTTGAATACAATACCAATTCTATCAGCGAAGTGGGAAGTGATATCAATGGACTTCATTAGTGGATTACCAAGAACCACAAAGAAATATGGTGTGATCATGGTTTTAGTCGATAATCTAAGTAGGACAAGTGACTTGTAAACTCTTCCTATAAGGAAATTGGTATTTCCATATTTTTATGAAGAATATTTTCATATTAGCATGCCTAAGAAGATCATATATAATAAATATGACAAGTTTACCTTAAATTTTGGAAGTCTTTATTTACAATATTTGAAACCCTATCAACATTAAACACATCCTATCAACCTCAAGCTTATGGAAAAATAGAAAGTTTAAATATAACATTAGAAAACATACTCAATATGTATGTTACACATCAACATAGGAGATGGGAATAATTTTTTCCTTTGGTGGAATTTTCTTATATTATTGGCTATAAAGAACTATTAAAGATGAGCCCTTTCGAAGTGCTATATGGTAGGAAGTGCAATATCCCAATCACCTAGGGTAATCTAGTGGATATAATCACACTTAGGCTAGATATGTTAAATGAAATGGAATAGGAAGTATCTAGCATATGGAAAAGATTGAAGGTCGCAGAAGTCCAACATAGAAGTTATGTAGAAAAAATATTGCACATATGGAATTTTGAATAGGAGATCATGTGTATCTCCAAATTAGAGAAAACAAAGTTCCTTAAGAGTGTCATTGTGTGCCAAGTTAACACAACGATACTATGAACCATTTCAAATATTGAAGAGAGTGGGGCCAATAGCATACAAACTCACCATTCCTCCCACAATGAAGGAACATGATGTGTTTTATATATCTTTACTTAAAATACGTATAGATTTTGTTAAACTTATTATTGATTAGACTTTGATACAAATGGAATATGAAGGAGAATTCTATCCAAAACCACAATGGATACTCAAAAAAGACAACGACCACACTCCATGTAAGTCAAGGTGTAATGGAAGAACTTTGGACTAGGTTCTGCAACATGGCAACTAGAGGATATCATGTAGAAGGCATACCCATTTTGGTTTTATGTATATGTTTGGTTCTCCAGATAGTAGAACACCGAGGACAAATTTTCTTTAAGGAGGATGGGGATGTAGCATCATTTTTTCCAATTCCAACTTTTCGTAATATAATTGAAAGATGACAATGTTGGAGAGCCAACATGGACAAATTGCTCAACTATTTGATGAAAATATTTTACTATTAGAGTTATAGATTGATAAAGTTGAATCATAGGACAAGTATAGATTGATTATAAATCTTATATGAGGGATTGGGATGTTTCCTATATTCTTTGAAATTAGTGTTCATGAGCCCTGATGTTCTAGTTGAACTACCAACTAATAAGAAACTATGATAGGAATGGGGAGAGGAGGTACTGAAATACCCAAAGATGGGTTGTGCACCTTACAATGAATTCCTTGTTGACCCTTTAGCCCGAGAAGGGGACCCTAAACCTCTCATACATGAAGTAGTACTCATGAGGAGAAGGAAGCTAGTTTTGTAATTCCAAGATTTTGAGTTTGGAGTATACCACAAAGTCCAATCCTAAAATGTGTTAGATGAGGATACCAAAGAGAGATTCCTCTACTTGAATCTAGTAAAATGAAAAGAAATAAACTATTTGGTTGGGTTTATGCATTTGAAGCACTAGAAGAAGGATTATATTAGGGATTATAGAAAGTGGGAATAAATTTCATTCTATGTTGTGAAATTTGTAGTTTGATAAACCTAAAGTTATTGCCTGCATAGTGGCATTCCTATTTCCTAGCCAATGAAGGAAATTTTTGTTCATACTTTATACATTGAAGTACACTCTTTGTTGTTATTCAATAAGTGAATCATCCATTAGACATTGGATATGGTTAGGAGGTGGCTAGTTTCAAGAAATTTGTAGTTTAGTTTAAATTACCTTTGATTTGGTGGAGAGTGGTAATCCCTTATTCGATTTCCAACAATTTTAAGAGGAATAGATAAGTGTATTCCTTTCTCGTAAATGAATTGTAATTTTTTCTCAACACTTCGTATTTAAATATTATTTTGGATTCATTTTGTATGTGTGAAATGGTAGGTAGAGTTTTGTACAATTTTAATGAATATGCATGATGCATGATGAGTGCGTTGAGTAGTTAACATAATTGTCCTAAATGTTGAAATGTATTCCTTTATGAATATGAATTTTATGTGAAATGGGATCCTTTCATATATATGAGATCATTATGTGTTTTATGTTCATAAATTGATAGGGTATCCTTGGATGTTCCTGATTGTGATATTTTACATGCCTGTTTGTAATCATTTATAACTTTTTGTGATGTATATGGTGTGTTTCCAAAGGGGAAGGGCTAATAGATTGGTGGTCCTAGTTATTATTAATATTTTCATTAAATAATTGTTCCCTATGGCTTGAAATAAAATTTTTTAGGATGCTTGGATAGGCCAAAGGATCATTCTTCTTGATGTGAGGATTAGAAGGTTTTGTTAATGATAGCACTAGAAAGCAAGAGTAGAGGCCCTGATGAGAAAGGAGAGATTAAAAAATAAATAGAATCTAATATTTAGTTTGGAAAAGTTCACAAAATAAATATTAAGCTAAAGGAAATCATACAAAAAAACTTAAGTGGCTAGGGGATCTTGGGTTTAAGCCTTGGTTTTCACTAAAAATGAAATTTTGTGGGTTGACCCCTATAATTCAAGCTATTAAGAGAATTTTGGGAATGCAACCCTTAGAATGAAACTCTTTGGAAGATTCAAGATGGTATTCCTCATTGATATGTTAGAGTATTCAAAATTTGGGATTTCACTAACGTCGTCCTTAACCCTTGTCAAATGGATTTATGAGAATGTGAAGCGATAGATGGCCATAAGGTGATAGTTGAAATATCAACATATCAAGCCCTCAAGGAAATGGAAGTGAATGATTATGAAAAATCCTTGTTTGGAATGGCCCTAAGAAACAATTGTTAGTCAGAAGCATTTTATGTATTAAGAAGGAGCACAATGTGATGGCACTAAAAATTTGGAACCTCAAAACATTAGACTAACAAGAGTATCAAGTGTTAGGAGAATTTAGGGGTGATGTCTTGATTTGATGACATGGGGATCCCATGTGTATGACATGTGTAACCTACATCTAGTCTTTTTTACATGCCAACCTTGCGAATATGAGTGGCATATGGAACACATCAAAAATGCCACATGGAAGAGGAAATGTCTTCTTATCCAATGTGCTAGGTGGTGATTGATCATTATTGATTGATGTGACATGCCAAGCTATCATATAGACATATCAAGATATCAAAACTTTGGGAGGATTGCATCTTGGAAATAATTATTACCTTGATAATTTGATATGCATCTTAAACATGCCATGTGTGAAAGATTTCATCATTTTCCATGTGGGAAGCTATGATTGGGTGACAAAGTTTTGAGGTCGTGTGTCAAGATGGCCTCATGCCTAGAGACGTATCGATGTTTTGTGAGGGTTTATAGCTATAACGTTTTTGTTGAATATTCAATAAGCCATCTTGAATTTTTCTATTAAAATTCGATGGATTTAACATTGTATTAGTTTATTAGAAAGTTTTCTGAATATTAAGATATTTTTAAGTTGTTTCATCAGTATATCGACATATCAGAATGCTCAAGTTTTGGAAAATGCACAAATCACCAATATGGAAAGGCTTGAGTATAGAATGAAGCCAACAAACTTGGACCTAGCTACATGTCTAGGAATTTCCACGTGGTTGTAAAATAAAGAAATTGACCTTTAAAAGGGTTAAAGTTCAGAGACTTTATGCCAAGAGCTTAAATTTAGATGAAATTTATATTATGGGAAAGCTCTTGATGAGCCAAAGATGATAGTTGTATCAAATTTGATTTAAGGTTATGAGAGAAATAAGACTTTGACCCCACATTTGTAATTAAACTTTAAGGAGAAGTCTGATTACACTCCACAACCCTAATATTACATTAGGGGGTTAAGTGTGTTACACAAATATTTTGCATCGCTCTATATACATGTCATTCAAACCTTTGAGGTGTGCCACCTTGCTATTCTTTTCCATCCAATGTTTATATGTGGCATCTCATTTAAAAAAATTTAAAATAGGTGGAGAATATTTTATTTCTTCTCTTCATGTACGAGATGCAGTTCAAACCCTAATCTCTTGTGATTATTTCTTTTTATCATATTTTTTTTTCTTGGTAAAGGCTAATTCTATTAAAGGAAAATCAAAATAATGTTACAAAGAAGTTGAAGCATTCAGAAAGAGCATTTGAGAGCATTCAATGTAGCAAAACTGTCCCAGGGATGGGAGAACCAGTTACAGAAAACAAGGAGCCAAACATTGGAACGAGAATACAACGATAATATCATAGGAACCAGAAATTGTCAAGACTAGAAAAAAGAAACAAAGATGCAAACCAAATCCACAGAAGAGCTACAAGCTACTGCCCCACCAGGAAAAAAGAACCAAGCTACCCATCTGTCAAGGGTAAACCAAAACCACCATCAAAAACCGCCTGAACTTTAACCAAAAGAACCACTAGAAAGAAACTGGGAGGACATGACATTGTCTAGGTGGCATCACATTTCCACTTTCTGGTCTGGAAGCTCCTCCACAACCGGGCATGCATTGCGATACCACGTTTCTTCATCCCTAGCCATGTCACCAGCACCACTATCGCCTGGAGGAATTGACAAGGGATGGATGTCGCTGGAGCTACCTGCAATCGCCATCGAGACATAGGCTCCATGAGAGCGGCCACCTGGTGGCTGAGTGTCACCAAGAGAACCACCCTCATCATGCTGCTCACCACGCCCTTCCACCTTGCCTTTATCTACCAAATTCTGCTTAATGCCATGGCTGCCCGCCCTTCTATGACCACCCTGAGAAAGATCAACCAAAGTGCATGTTGTGGCTTGAGGCAGAGCCTCTTCTTCAGAAAAGATAACAGTAGGCTACTATGAAACTTAAAATGAGTAGACTGAAAAGCATTATGCGGCAAAGGCCTGCGGGATGGGCTCAGAGGAGGCGAATTCGTCTGAGATAAGGGCTGAGTAGCAGGGGGCGAGGGTTGATCAACAGAGTGAGCCATCTGAGAATTCCCACGACCACCACGGCTTCCTCCATGGTGGCTTCTCATGCATTCATGGACCATGGTGAGGCCACGAAGAAAAAGCTCAGAAAAATATAAATCTTTAGAGGGGAGACGAGACAGAACCAAGAGAATTCGAGCAAAGTCCAAAGAACAAGCCTGAGAATGGAAAGAGGGAAGTGAAATTCCAACCACAGTAGCCACCGAGAGCGACCCACTCAAGGCAGAAGCCGAGAGGGA
>APFE031017415.1:0-33835 GCA_000404065.3 Pinus taeda
TAAAATTATATAATAAAATTCATTAGTTATTGTTACATGTTTCATTCTAATCAATTGATATTATTTATTATTCTATTCCATGTATAATTATCTATGTTGTTCTAATTAAAAAGATATCCCTTGCATCAAACTAATTCAATTTTAATATTTTTATCATATGATTAGGATATTTTAATTGGTATTTATGGTTTCATTTGTTTTACCAATATTTTTATTGGTTTAACTCACTTAAACTCATTTTTCCTATACAATCATCATTTCATCATTTCTAATTAGTATTTGCAGAATTGTTTTAACCAACAAAATTTGATATATACATTTAATGTTTTGGGTTGCATAAATTACATACCTAATTCTTAAGTTGGAAAAGCATTTTTGTTAAATTAAATGCAAACCATACATTAGTTATTTTTTTCATTATTATAAAATATAAGAGCTTGGGTTTTTATAAATTAATTATTTTGTTTTCGTAAGTTAAAATGTAAATGTATTTTGCTATTTCAAAATATAAAAGCCTAGACTTTGCTTTTCTAGTACTTTTTAGCTATAATAATAATATTAAATTTATTTTATTTTAATAAAAAAATAAAATAGATATATAAAAAATTTAAATAAGAATAAATTTCCAAATTATTTTAATGAATAAATGTTCAAATTTCATAATATTAAATTCATTTAAAAAGTAAAAATAATAATTCACTAGCTCTTTAAAAGAAGAACTCAAACTTATTCTTTTAAATTTTTAATCATGGTATGTGTTTCTTTATGAATTTAAATTTTTAGGAGTAAATCGTCGCAAGCCATTTAAGTTTTACATATTTTTAAAAATACATATGGAGTGTATGAAATGATTTGTTGTGTGTTTATCAAAGAAAAACTTATTTTTCATTAAAAATATTTCAATAGCAATAATGTTATATATATAGAAAAAAAAATTGGCAACTAAATTCATCGAGTACTAGAAATGTGGTAGATTCTAACTACTATTGCTATAACCTCTAAATATTTACTATGCTCTTTTAACCTCTAAACATTTAGTATACCTTTTTTAGTAGATACACTTGAATAAAGAGATTTGAACATCAAATATTCTCACACATAACAATTCATTTGAACTTCAAACATTCTCACAAATAACACTTCATTTTAATTTCAAACCTTCTTCTACGTATAACACTTTATTTTAAACATTAAACCTGCTCGCGCATAACACTATTTTCACCATTCCCTATTAAACTACCCCTCAAAAAACTAATCCCTTAATATTATATTAAATTGGTTAATTAATAATTTTAATAAATTATAAATATATGATATCTCATTAATATTTCTGTATGCTTTTAAAAATATTATCTTTATTTATAAAAGAAACTAAATATTTTTTAAATCTCTTTTACCAATATTAGATTACATTTATATTGGTTAATTACTAATTTTAATCCATTATCAATTTGCACTATCTAATAAAAATAAATAAAAATTTACTTTATAAAACTACCAGGTATGGGAAAATAAAATTAAAATTAAAAGAAACGGAACAAACGCATTAATTCAAGACGCAGATCCTTCCCGATAAGCTGTCACGAATCGCAATGGCACCGTTTTGTTAACAAGCGCCTGTTGTCGGTAATGAATGATTAGATTCTCATCGTCTAAATGAGTTGTCAGAATTGTTTGGAGACAAGTTATAGTTATAATGGCAGTAGTCTATAACGCGACTTTTTGAAAGTTTTTCCGGCGGATTTTTCCGGTCAAAATCCGGCAGCAATTCATTGGAATCCCAAATTTGATAGCTATTTTCTGCACAATCAATGGCTCCCAGGGTTTCCAGGGCGCTGAAATCCAAATATGCAGTTAAAAAACCATTTTAACTGCTAAAAATCAAGATTTAACCTCATTTCTTTCGCCGGATTCCGTCACCGGAATCTCCAAAAAGTCGCATTATAGACAACTCCGTTATAATGTGTGGTGACAACAGCTTGTTTTATTTCCTTAAATGGCAAAGTACTTAAGTAATGCTTATCCACAACCTTTTATGGGAATTGTCGTATGTATTTGTATACTGGTGACCAAGTATTAGATTCTTCTTACTCAAACCATAAGATGAAAATAAAATCAAAATAATTGGAATATGAGATTCTTTTCTCTAATAATAAACTTGACATTAAATTTTAAGTGAAGTTTTGTTATATTTTAAGATGGGTAGAGGGTGGTAAAATATCATGACAAAGTTTTGTTTATTTATTTTTTAAATCATAATTGAGAATTTTATAATAATGAAAATATGTATATGGGTGTAACAAAGGATAGCTTTGTCATTATTAAAGAGGTTGAGGATCTGTATTTGCTATGAGTTTAAATTTTTTTATAATTTTGGTTCATGATTGTAAATACTATACATAAAATGTTTAAAATTTGGCAGGGTTTTATTCATGTGATATTATTAGTTGGGTAATTTTTTGACCTAACTTAGGGAGGGAGCCACTAAGGTTTTACATTTAAACCAAGTAGAGTAGCTAGAGGAGAACAAACATAGTGAGTTGAAGACTGAAGATATTATTGTCCTCAGAACTTCAAATCTTGAATTTGATTGTTGAGTTCACTAATGTTGCCTTCCATTATGTGACTGTAAGCAGTATCCTTAATAATATCTTCAGTCTTCAATTCACTATGTTGATGAGACACTAAATATTCCCAATTGGTATAGATTAAGTGATGTATGAGAACATTGGTATTAGGTGAAGACCAAGGTCAATGTTCATTGTAATCTGACTATGATATTAGGTCAAAAATATGAGAGCAATGAAGCTCAAAGGTTGGATTATTTTCTCGATTAAAGGTTTCCAGGGTAAAATATTTATGTGTTGTGTGAATCTTGATGGTTTTCCATTATTTATTTTCTATTCTTTGGGCTCTCTCATTTGCATTTAAAGATTTACATTAATTGAGCTTCTGGTCTAGTTTACACATCTAGTTCACTCTATATTTGGAATTTGGTATTCGAAGTGTAAATCAAGTTCGTTAAGCCCATCATATGATATCAAAGCTCATTTTAGATCTAGAGGGATCAATTTATTATCAAAGGTTTAGGATCTTAAACTTGGATTTTTTCAAGAACATCATTCTTGATTTGATCTAAGATAAGCTAAATCAAGTGGAATTCTTACGAAAAAAACTTTAGTTAAAGAAATATGGCTAGGAGTACAAGAATTGTGATTGAGAAGTTTAATGACCATCATTTTGATCTTTTGAAGCTTGAAACAGAGGATCTCCTCATATATATAAGAATAACGGATCATCATGCACCTCAGAACACCTCCAACTATCATGTCCATGGAGAATTAGGAGAAACTTGAAAGAAAATTGAGGAGTATGATTCAACTTGGTCATATAGATTTGATGTTGCTAAATGTCTTGCAGGAAGACACTATCAAGAAATTGTAGGATACGTTTGAAAACTTATATCAGTAAAAAACGTTAATTAATAAGTTGTTTCTTTGGAAGAAACGTTACCTTCTAAGGATGCGAGAGGGTAATTTAGTCACAAAACACTCATATTCATTTAATCTTGGGATTAGTTAGTCACTAATTGTGGTTATCTCCCTGAGAGAAAAGGAAGTATATCAATTTGCTTTGTTCTTTGCTAAACTCATGCGATTGTATATTCATGGCTATTGAGAGTAATGTGACCACTTTGGATGTTGATTATTTCGTGGCATCTCTATTATCATAGGAGAGGAGGAAAAGGAACATGGAAGGATTGACCAAAGATGCATTGTTGGTACGAGGTTTATTAGTTGAAAAAGGTAAATGAAAATTCTCCAAAGAGAGATCTAGGTTAAAAGGAAGATATAAGTCTCTTCCTAAGTCAATGAGAAGATGTTGTTACTATGATAAAATATGAAATTATAAGAAATAATTATAAGTTCGATATTGTTTGTGAGAATAATTTTGGCAAAATCACATAAAAAATCATTTTTCGACGCGTTTCGAACCAACCAGTGTGATTCATCATCAGGACAAGTTGAAGATCCGATCTGAGCGATGAGTTAATTAGGGACAGCAGGCCATTCCAACAGCTAAATTTGACCGAGTAACCTCTAACAACTAGGTATGACCAGGTCCAAGGGGAGGGACCTAAATTTTATTTAATTATTCTATTACTATTATAAATATAATATTATTTACATTATATTATTTGTTATATTATTACCAATGTATTTATTTACCATTATATACATTCATTTATCATTATATAATATTAATATTAATAAATATTATTTATTTAAATAATTAAAATAAATATAATGGTAAATATTATTATTATTATATACCCATTATTTTAATATAAAGGTCAGAATTAGCTCTAGAACCTAAAATTAATTATTATTTTATTTATATATTTATTTATTTATTAATATTAATATTATTAAATCCTATTAATATATATTCTTTAATAATATATGTTTACCATATGAATAAAAGTTTTATTAATAAACAAATAAAGGGATATGAATAATGAGTAGGTGATTGAAGGGATACATTCTTTGGATGGAGGGGATGTGTATTTATTGTCAATAAGGGCATATTCAAATCATAAGGCATAGTTGATTGACTCATGAGCATCCTATCATATGACACCCCATAAGAAGTGGTTATATGACTACCAAGAATATGATGGAGGGGATGTCCATGTAGGATATGATGACAACTAGAATAGCTAATCGAGGTTGAGTTCAAATAATACTAAAAGATGGCTAGAGCATAACATTGATAGGGGTACTACATATTATGGGCTTAGTTAGAAACTTGATATTTTTCAATCAAATGGGTAATGGAGGTTTGCATACTATTAGAAAATTAATAATAATAATACTCATACAATAATATAAATCAAACACAAATCCTTCATAATCTATCCTCGTATGCATATAAAATCATTTAATCAATCAAGGAAAAGAGACAATATGCAAAATAAAAGAGTACACTAGATATAGCATCCATGAGAATGCAAGGATGTAATATCATCTTTATTAAAACCTCAATTGGAAAAGAATCCATAAGAACATAATAACATCTTTACTAACTTCATAAATCTCCATTTTTACATAGCAAGAACCTCCACAAATTCTTTATCCTTTACAAAGATAATACTTTGGTATTGATTTTGTGTGTTTCATGGGTCTCCTTCACCTTTGTCATATACCAAGGGATATGGAGGAATTCCATCCCAATAATTTATGTGGGATAAATGTAATTTCACCTTTTTAAATAATAAATGATTACAAGGTATTTTACTCCATAATGAATGTGGGTGTTGATGGTACTGGAAACCATCAACATATAGGGGTCACCTCAATATGAAGTCCCAACTAGAGCTCACACCATTTGGAGTAGAAGCCCCATCTAGGAAAGCGTTTGGATGCCATATTCTTAATCATTTTACTTGGTTGCAATAAACAACATAGGAGTGTACGCATATACTTTCGAGATAAGCATGTAAGTTAGCCTTGTGAAGTACTCAATTGTAAAGTGTATGCAGGTTCTTTCATGGAAGGAAAGAGAAAGTGAGTCTTTAGAATAAAAGTAATAGTACTATATTCCTAATAAAGACACATGCATATATCTAAAAGAATCATTAATTATCTTGAGAAATAATTCACTAAGAAACAACGATCGTGAAAGCAAGAGATGTCAGAAACTAGATCATTACTGATGTTGGGCCGTTAATATGTCATTATTATTATCACTTTTGAATGCCTATTCCACCCATTTCTACTCTTCTTTATCATATCATTTATCATGGTTTTAATATCATATAATTCCATCTTATAATGATTTACGCTCTTATGGATAAATATTATTTCTTCTCCTTTATTTTTAATAAATTGATGATTATGCATGATTTTACCAATGATGGTTTATTAATAAATTGGTTGTAACATCACTCACCATTTTAGCCTCCAAGATATTTTCCAGGTTGAAGATTTGATCTCCAGCTCATCATTAAATATTCCAACTCAGAAATTCACTATAATAAGAAGTGACAATTTTGCATTGGACATTTTGGGAAAATGGAGAAGAATCCGGAAAATCCAAAACATGGATTTTGTCCAGAATGGACCAAATTAGTTTTTAAATGAGCCCTTTTCCCAAATTCGTTCCGTACTAAGAGAAACGGAAGGTTCTCTGAAGATGTTTTTCTCTGATTTACTGTTGTGTCCGTTTTCCAAAATATCTCAACTGCAATGCCAAATTTGACCTATTCCTGTTGAATGATTGATGAAGAGATATTCCAAATATGATCTTATTTATCAATTTGTTGCAAGCAATCCAATTTTGTAATGAGAATCATATTGTAATCATCTCTGTTGTAACTGCTCTCTGCTCTTTCTGTATTTAAATGAAAATAGAGATCAGAGAAGGAGATTCATGATTCATGATGGGATAGATTATGAGAGATTAACTTAGGGACTATTAGAGATAGGATAGGATAGGATAGGAGGAAAAAGGGACTGTTGCATTACCATTGTAATTCTCAAGGCTTTTGTTGTTGTAATGATTTCACAGTTTGATGATTAATAAATAAAAGAGTATTTGTTCCATTATTTGATACTGGAGTAAGTTCGGCGGTGCTTCACTGGTGGCTAAGGGCCTGGCCCTAGTGGATCCACTTGCTACCTATATCATTATTTTACAGTTCCAGTCATGTGATGGTTTGATTTACTTTTCATTGCTTTTGATTTGCATTGCTTTCTAACCTCTTGTTCTTGTACATTTTCCTGAAACCATTTCGTGCATGAAATCACAATTGGATCGCGTTGCTATTTTATTCCACCATGACAAATATTGTTATTCATTACAACTTAAATTGTTATGATGTTCATTTTTGTTATAAAGCTTCACTATTCACTTTAGATTCTTCCATGCATTACAGGTTCTTGCTTATTTAGTATTTCTTCTCATTTCTATTAATTTCGTAGTGTTGTTCATTTCCATTTAGTATTGTTATTCATTTAGCTTTGAATTTAGCGTTGTTGTTCATCTTCAATAATTTAGTATTAATGTTCCTTTCCATTAATATTTCATTTCTATAAGATGAGCTTTGCTATTCAGTTTTTCAATAGACTTAGTCACTATTCTTTTCTGCAAGGACTTGATTTCATCTTTTAATTGATATTGCAACAATTGTGTTTTAGTGAGCATTTCCAATTGAATTGTCATTTCCAATTATTTGCTTTAGTGTGGATTGAAAGATAAACAACTATAAAGAATATTGACTATAGCTATCTAAGTTCACAGATTGGAGATTTTGCCTATGATTGATTTTCATTTGCATCAGTTTACAGGGGAGAGCATTATCATTACTGAGTCGTTGACTAATGATTGTTTGAGTAAATGATTTAGTTACAGAACATTTCAGTTTCTTGTTGTTCCAATTAGATTTTGTTTCTAGCATTCATTTATTTTTGCATTTTAAAGCATTGTATTGCAAATTTAGAAACATTACTCTTGAGTAAATAGCTGCTTCAGACTGAGTACACTCTTAAAATAAAAAATCGTCCCTGGGTTGACAATTAAAGTGAAGATAATTAGGAGTTAAAAAGACACCTTTTATCACTCAACATTTTGGCGCCATTACCAGGGAGAGTGTAGCCATTTCTAAGGAGTAGTGTGCATCTGATGAGTGCCTGTTAGGAGAGAATTGGGTATTAAAAACGGAAGGTAAGAACATGCATACGGAGCATGTAAAAGCCCTAATCCCCCGCGCGCTTTCCAACAGAATTGTTAAAGAACTTAGGGTAGAAATAAATGTTTCAATTTCTGTGTGAATGACTAAAAAAAATAGAAATTTTGAAAAAACAAAACTCATGATTTCACTCAAGTAAGCACCACCCATTTCACTAACTGATCGATAGGAACATTTGAAGAAGGAGTCTCAAAGAAACACATGAAGAACATCTTCTATTATGGTAAGAAATGGCTTACATTTCTTTTTTTGAATTCCCTATCAAAGATATAGGAGGAGTGACACAAATGCACATAATTCCCCCATCTTCTCTACTAAATTTTCATGGTTTGACAAATGAAGACCCAGATACATTTTTATTTGGGTTTGAAATACTTTGTAGAGGATATGATTATTGCACTAATGATCAAAGATTGAGAGTGTTTCCTCTTACTCTAAAAGGAGCAGCTCTGCGATGGTTCATGAGTCTAGGCGGGAACTGCATCCAAACATAGGAGGACATGAAGAACATATTCTTGAAGAAGTACCAAGACTACCGCAAATCCAATGAAGATATTTTTGATATGATACAAGGGGAATATGAAATCTTGTAGGACTATGTGGAGCAATTTTATAAAAACCTTCAAAAATCAAAACATAAGCATTTGGAAAAAGAGATCTTAAAAACACTCCTTCTTAAAGGAATCAAAGATGAATTTTTAGAACTCTTAAATCTGATAGGAAAAGATGATGTTTTTCAGTTGTCATATGATGATGTTTGTGAATTTTGCATAAGGTATTCAAGAGGAATCTCCAAGGCTGGTAAGAATTCTAGAGATGTTTGTTCTTTCTTTTCCAAATCTGCTATAAGAACACGAGATATAAGTGTTGAAAACAATGTTTTATTTCAAAATTTTAAAGTTGATTTTATTAGCTCTCTAAATTCAAAATTGGATGTTTTGCAGGTTCAGAAAAGTCAAGAAACTGAAGAAGTGGTTTTCCCTCATTACCGAAAGGAGCATCCCATAGATATTTGTTCTTCCTTATCTAGGATGGAAGTATCATTTCAAAGAGATGAGGAAGCTGTAACAAGGTCAAAACCGTGAAAATCATGGCCTACATGTATGGTTCAAAACACTTATTCTCCATTCTCTTACTTTCATAATCCATTATGGAATACTAATGTGTTAAGGCAGCCATGTCAATCTCAATATAATCACCACCAATATTGTCTACAAGTTTGGCATGGTTCACCTTATGATTGCATGACCACTCTTCCTCATCTTGTAGCACAAACACATCATCCATATTCTTCACCAGCTCTTCCACAACATCCTACTTGCATATCAAAATCATCCACTCAACCTAATCATCTACATCATCAAATGCTCCATTCTGTACACAATTTCCTACTCAACTCATTCCACACCCTCACCATAATAAACCAGTACAACATGCTTACATTGTTGAATTGCAAAATTTACCTACCCATGCCACCCATTCTATCTCACATGTGCCATTAGAGAAAACTTACAATGACATTCAGAATGTTTCAAATTCAAAAATTGTAGAAGTTATGGAAAAAAATGAGGTTTCTTTTTGTTTGCATCAACAAGCCATTTTAAAAGCTCAAGAACTTCATGGTATGGTGGCTATGGGAAATCAAGAAAGTAAAGGATATATTGAAGATTGGTTTCACTCCATCACTTGTTTGCAGCATCACTCCATGCTTCAACAATTTTTGACACCATCTTTTCAAGGGAAGTTGGCTTCTCATACCCTAATATTCATTAATATGCATTTTCAAATTTGGGTATGTGCATATATGAAGCCCTATTTCAAAAATGGTTCCATTGGAAGTACTCCTATACATAATCATATTCATTTTTCAAATCAGAATAGGTTAGTGTAGAAATAAAATAAATAAGGGAATAAATAAATACATTTTGTTTTAATGTAAAAATAGTTGTTTTTGTTGCAACATACTGTGGAAATCAACATCAGTGATAGAGGCTTTAATTAGTTTGTGTATGTAGATGATTTATAATGGAAATAATAGTTCTACAAACACTCATATTCATTTTTATCACCGATTTGGAAAAAATGCTTGAATATCATATTTTTTGGCTTGTGGGCTTGATGAAATTTCTAAAAACACAACTGGGACAATCATGTTTTGAGGGGACAAAAGGGAATATTTTTAAAACCTGTTTCTATCCTAGTTATCACTTTATGCCTACTTTCCAACCCAATTTTAATCACTCAATTTGGATTTGAAACGAAATTTAGAACCAAATCATTGACAAGGTTTCTAGTAGGTAGCTTAGGAACAGATTTGGGACAGTAAGTGTTTGGAGGCCTAAATGATAATATTTTTAAAACCCATTTCTATATTAAGTAACTCTTTATTTCTACTTTTTAACCCAATTTGAATCACTCAATTTGGATTTGAAACGAAAAAGTTAGAACCAAAACATTGACAAGGTGTCTAGTAGGCAGCCCAAGAACAGAGTTGGGACAGTCCGTTTTTTAAGGCCTAAATGACTAAATTTTTAAAACTTGTTTCTATTGTAGATTCCCCTATGAATCTAGTTTACAAATCAATTGAAATCACTCATTTTTGATATCGTATGAGGAAGTTATGATCAAAATACTCACTGTCTATTGTAAATCAACACTCTTAAAACTTCGTCTTTCCGACTGTTCCTTAGAGTATTTGACCCATCAATTCTTCTTATCTTCAAAACCTATTTATATTTCAAATAAATAAATGAATCTACTTTCATTTCTAGTTTGAATAATTCAAATCTGACATCAAACGAAGAATCTATGCTTAAAATATCCACTATTGTTCTAAGTGGGGTAATCGAAAATGACTCTGTTATGCAAGTTGTTCTAAGTAAAATTGACATATCATATCATTGAATTTTTAAAACCTATTTTTATTGGAGATATACCTCTGAATTAGCTCTCATCTGGATTTGGAATCACTCAATTTGGACGAAAAACAAAGAAGTTGTGATTAACACACTGCAGGTTAGCATGATTGGCCACTGCTCTCCCGCAAGTGACAAATAAATTTTACTTTGTTATTTTCTCCATGGATTTGTTATACAGAGTAACTACTTGTTGGTTTTTTGCATAATTCTTGGATTATGGGAGCCCGATCACCTCTCTTTCTCCATGATTTAATGTTTTATTGCAGGTAGACACTCGTTTTTTTGCAGGTCCTAGGAGAATAAAGAAGGTCAATTTATGGACGAGCGATTCTTGAAATTTTTTTTAATGAAACAAGAAAATTTCATCCAACACATTACCCAACAGATTCATAACAGAAGAAATGAAGAATTGATTTCCATTTGAAGATTCATGTCATGTCACTGCTACCAAAACATTTTTCAAAGAGATCATTTTTTTTTCTTGCCTTAAGAAATAACATCATTGCTGTTGTAATTTAATTTATTTATTTACATACTATTTTTAAATAAAAATTTTGTTTCTTTTCTAATTTCTCTTATATTTTTGTGTTTCAGGTATTGCTTCCTTCAAATTGTAACCCATCCACAACATCAATGCAGTGAACAACTAATTTGTTTTGCGTGTCTGCATTTGTTATGTTGTTCCTCCTAAGAATAGTTGTTGTTCCTTTCAAAGGAACAACACTTTCACACTTTTCTTGTTCCTTTCAAAGGAACAGCACTTCCACATTTTTTATGTTCCTTTCAAAGGAATAGCACTTCCACATTTTGATGTTCCTTTCAAAGGAACAGTACTTCCGCATTTTTTTTGTTCCTTTCAAAGGAACAACACTTCCGCACTTTTACTGGAACAACACTTCCACATTTTTGTTTTTCCTTTCAAAAGAGAAACACCTCCACATTTCTGCTATTCCTTTCAAAGGAACAACACTTTTGCATTTATGTTGTTCCTTTCAAAGGAATAGTACTTTTTGGGAAACTGATCAAAAATGCAGCGCTGCTTTCCACCAAGTTTTGGAGGCCTTCCACTTAGCCAAATTGAGTGCACAATAGCTCGTTGGAAATATTGTCAAGTCTAATTTCCAGAAGATCTTGAATTTTTCAATTTGGAGTTCATTTTCTCTGTCAAAAGTCC
The DNA here is from genome assembly GCA_000404065.3 of Pinus taeda. Taxonomy (NCBI): domain Eukaryota; kingdom Viridiplantae; phylum Streptophyta; class Pinopsida; order Pinales; family Pinaceae; genus Pinus; species Pinus taeda. The sequence goes on from APFE031017415.1 coordinate 11,843, forward strand.
AATCTCCCAAGACTGGTCAAAATGAGCACAATGAAGCTGTTGAAATGCATAGTGATGTTGCAGTCAACCTTTTAAAGCCTTCCTCAACTCCAAATTGAGCTCATGATAGCTCATTGGAAAGATATTTGTGTCTACTTATCATTTGACTCATCAAGAAAGTCATTTGGGTATCTCATGTAGGATAAAAACTGATTTTACCAAGGTCACTCCAAAGGTGCACTAACCCTCCTGAGGCCAATGATGTTTTCGACATTTCTCCCAAACCATAAAACCTGCGTAAAAAATAAAAGAAATTTTTCTTCGTAAGTCAATTATGGACAAAAACCTCTCTCACGTTTCTCAAATTCATCTTTCCATGCCCAGAAACACAGTTTGAAGAAAATTGTCCCTTATGTGTGGTGAATGACTTGTTCCTTAGAATGACTTCTCGACAAATGATAGAGACCTGATATTTGATGATATGAAATGGCTTCATAACTTCTGATATCCATCATGCCTCCTCTGCTTATATATATCTAAACAACACTTTTGCGTGTATTTTCCTTTGTTGTTCCCTACAAGGAACAACACTTTTTTGAGTGTTTTTGTTGTTCCTTCAAAAAAGAAACACTTTGGGAGTATTTTTGAGAACAACTCTTCCTTCCTCTTGTGGGATTATTCCTAGTTCATCTCAACTACATTTTATTGATTCCCTTTCATGGCATGAAGTACACTACTTTTATGAGGACAAAAATTATGGATTCTATTAAAGCGAGTTAATATCATTCATGTTATGATCTTTAAGAGGACAACTCTTTGATGATAGATTATTTTCAAAACAGACACAATTATATATATACTATTTTACTGCATTGTTTTCTATTGTACATGATATTGATTGATCATCTTAATACCATGTTGGTTTCACCCTTCTTGGTTATAATCTTCTATGTCTGTAATAAATGAGATTATGGGTATATTTTGTCTATTGACATGTTCAACTTCTTCCATCATCCTAGCTCTTAAGAAGTACTGAGCCTCCCTCTGTTTATCATAAAAATGTGTAATAACAACAAAATTTTGTTCGCAAATGGAGGATAGGGGGGTCTCTTTACAAGACAACCTACCATGTTCATAAGGTTGTAACAAAGTGACATTCCCATTATGGCCACCACACCAGGGTTATGATCCACTGGATAGCCAAAATATCCTTGGAACAGGAGGTCTCATCAAGAGTCGGCCTGATCACTTTTGCTACATCCTAGTGAATGGCAGTGTGGTTATCTGGTTACCATGCCATCACACCGATCTCTTCTATAAAACAACACAGGAACTCTCCATTTATAAATTGAGGATCCTGCTCATATGGGTTAAAAAGCAACCCTATCGAGGCTATGGACGCCTGTTGGCAGAAGAGGCTCTACTTATGGTATTGAAGTTATATCTTATCGTCAATCATTACTATAATACCCTTTTCTTATTCTTTCTTTTTATCAAAGAAGTTATTTTCGTAATTTTTTTCCCTGTTTTGGACCTTTATGCATGAGAAATTGTTTTTAGATCAATCGTATCATTTTCAACTAGAATACTATCAGCAAAGCATCTTTTTGGCATATTGTTGTCCTTTTTTTTTTCACATAACTTATCATCAATCCAAAGCGTCCTATCTCTTATTCATAACTATCTTTACACACTCTGCTCTCATTATAACCATATCTCTTGCCGTCCTATTATTGATATGTGTACTCTGCTTCATTTATTGTTGTATTGTTCATTCCCTTGCGTTGTCGTCAGCATAACACCTTTCATAGGCTTTATGGTCATGGAATCTCTTTTCCAATTGGACGGGGAATGTATGCATTATGGGATAGCATGCGATATGATTATTGCACTCTGCGATAACTTGTTGATTTGACAAAATATTAGTATTGCATGTATACAAAAGTTTTTCTGATTGACATTTTTGCATGCATCTTATCTATTGCTATTTAAAACTAACACTATCGATTCAAGAACATTGTATGCAAAATAGTGATTTGTTTACAGGAGAACAACAAGTATGGGCAGAATCCTATTCGAAGCACAACCACACTATTGCAACTAATAAAAAAGGCTCAAACAACTCGACGCGAACAATTCTTCAGACGTGATGTGCTTGCTAGATTCCACCTTTTGCATCACTTTTAGCATCAACTTTGCCTACATCAGCTTTAAAAAATGCCAGTCCATACATGTCATTCTACATTTCTTTCAGAGGTAAAACTTGAGGTGGAATAGCATAATTTTCTGATTTATTATGAATTTAGGAGAATTTCATGAAAATCCATTGAGCATTATTATCATTCATTCCACATCTTTACCATTTTTCAGCGACATATCATCTTTCAGTTTGGGGGAGTTGCTTTCATTCATTTCTTTCTTATGACCATGTCATTAATATTCTTTATCATCCAATGATATTCTTATTCATTCTCAACACCTCCCTTATTCCATGTTGTTTTACACCAAGCATAGAATTCAACAGATGGTAGCAACCACCTCAATTTGTTTTCTAGCATTGCATGAGGGCATGCTAATTCTTCAGTTTTGGGGAGCAATTGCTACGCATAATGGATGTTTTCTATTTTCTTTCTCATTTAAGGTATACAACTTCATTTTTATACAATGCAGAAATTGATTTCCACATATTTTTAAAACTATGAACTCAATTCTTATGATCTCTGGAAAACACGGACGTATCATTAAAATACACAAACCCAGATAATTTCAAGTTAAATTAGTTCATAAAATTTCGAAAATCATGCACTATCACCTACAGCCATTTTGTTTATATCTCATGATCTATGGACTAAAACGATCTGATTTTTGGATCATATAAGCATTAATATAGTAGAAATCTACTTGCAAAATTTCAACAAAATCTAGGTTGTAGTTTTTGAGAAAATGGTTAATGAAGTTTGTTGTTACTTATATCATATTTTGCTACAACTTCATATACACATAACTTGAACATCAATGTAAAAATTGTTATGCCACCATCAATATTGCTAAAATTGAATATTCATTAATTGAGGAAGAATTCATTTCTTCTATCCATTTCATGAGCTAGGATGAACAATTCTTTATTGCTTGGTTAACACAGAGTCTTTGGGTTGCATGAGGACATGCAATATATTTAGTCTTTTGTTGCATGAGGACATGCAATATATTCAGTTTGGGGGTATGTTGGGCCGTTAACATGTCATTATTATTACCACTTTTGAATGCCTATTCCACCCGTTTCTACTCTTCTTTATCATGTCATTTATCATGGTTTATCATATAATTCCATCTTATAATGATTTATGCTCTTATGGATAAATATTATTTCTTCTCCTTTATTTTTAATAAATTGATGATTATGCATGATTTTATCAATGATGCTTTATTAATAAATTGGTTGTAACATCACTCACCATTTTAGCCTCCAAGATATTTTCCAGATTGAAGATTTTATCTCCAGCTCGTCATTAAATATTCCAACTCAAAAATTCGTTGGAATAAGAAGTGACAATTTTTGCATTGGAAATTTTGGGCAAATGGAGAAGAATCTGGAAAATCCAAAACATGGCTTCTGTCCACAACGGACCAAATTAGTTTTTAAATGAACCGTTTCCCCAATTCGATCCGTACTAAGAGAAACAGAAGGTTCTTTAAAGACGTTTTTCTCAGATTCGCTGTTGTGGCCATTTTCCAAAATATCTTAACTGCAATGCCAAATTCGACCTGTTCCTATTGAATGATTGATGAAGAGATATTCCAGATATGATCTTGTTTATCAATTTTTTGTGAGCAATCCAATTTTTTAATGAGAATCATATTGTAATCATCTCTGTTGTAACTGCTCTATGCTCTTTCTATATTTAAATGAATATGGAGATCATAGAAGGAGATTGATGATTCATGATGGGATAGATTATGAGAGATTAAGTTAGGGATTATTAGAGATAGGATAGGATATGATAGGAGGAAAGGGGACTGTTGCATTACCATTGTAATTCTCAAGGTTTTTGTTGTTGTATTGATTTCACAGTTTGATGATTAATAAATAAAAGAGTTGTTGTTCCATTATTTGATACTGGAGTAAGTTCGACGGTGCTTCATTGGAGGCTAAGGGCCCGGCCCTAGTGGATCCACTTGCTACTTGTACCATTATTTTACAGTTCCAATTGTGTGACGGTTTGATTTAATTTTCATTGCTTTTGAGTTGCATTGCTTTCTAACTTCATGTTCTTGTACATTTTCCTAAAATCATTTCATGCATGAAATTGCAATTGGATCGCGTTGCTATTTTATTCCACCATAACAAAGATTGTTATTCATTACAACTTAAATTGTTATGTTGTTCATTTTGGTTATAAAGCTTCACTGTTCACTTCAGATTTTGTCGTGCATTACAGGTTGCTGCTTATTTAGTATTGCTACTCATTTCTATTAATTTCGTAGTGTTGTTCATTTCCATTTAGTATTGTTGTTCATTTAGATTTGCATTTAGCATTGTTGTTCATATTCAATAATTTAGTATTACTGTTCCTTTTTGTAAGATGAGCTTTGTTGTTCAATTCATTTCCACTAAAGTTAAGCTTTGTTGTTCAGTTTTTCAATAGACTTAGTCACTGTTCTTTTCTGTAAGGATTTGATTTCATCTTTTAATTGATATGCAGCAAGTGTTTTTTAGTAAGCATTTCTAGTTGAATTGCCATTTCCAGTTATTTGCTTTAGTGTGGATTGAAAGATCAATAACCATAAAGAACATTGACTATAGCTATCTAAGTTCTCATATTGGGGATCTTGCCTATGATTGACTTTCATTTGCATCAGTTTACAGGGGAGAGAGTTATCATTACTGAGTCCTTGACTGATGATTGTTTGAGTAAATGATTTAGTTACAGAACATTTCAGTTTCTTGCCATTCCAATTAGATTTTGTTTCCCAAATTCATTTATCTTTGCATTTTAAAGCACTGTACTAAAAATTTAGAAGCATTACTCTTGAGTAAACAGCCACCTCAGACTAAGTACACTCTTGGAATAAAAAATCATCCTTGGGTTTACAATTAATGTGAAGATAATTAGGAGTTAATAAGGCACCTTTTATCGCTAACAACTGAGAGGGAGGGGGGGGTGAATCAGTAGTGAAGGAACTTGTGAATTGTTTTCCAAATAATTACTCTCTAATCATGCATTAACTAGAACACAAAATAGAGATCATAGCATCAACAATAAATATGAATCATGAAATCATTCAACACAAATAGCACAAATGTTTCCAATGGAAAACCCTCTGTAGGGAAAAAAACCGTCTATTGTTGTTGCGCTACTCAAATATTCATTATCCTAAGCAAATTATTTACATAGAGTTACAACTAGCTACTATCAATTGGATATCTCTTTCTCATGCAAATCTACAGACTACCATCTACTAGAAGCCACCACAACCAACAATCCTCACTTGGTTACTCTTGAACTACCAAACAACTTTACAAACCCTATCTACTTGAAGCCTCAATGACAAATGAACCTCACCCAATTTCTTCTTAATTGTCCAACTACCATTAGATTGAGAAAATTTTCCACTTATATTGAATTTGTCAGAGTCCTCCAACTCCACTCATCCACGTGGTTCTCATTTCATACATTTTCATACTAGAAACAAGAACTACTCAACATGAACACTACAACATCATATCATCAATTCACACTATCAAAAAGGAAATCCAGACCACAAACTACAACATAATATCCCCACACACTTCATAAAATAATTTGATCAATGAATTAGCTAAAGCCCTCTCTCCTCACATTGCTCAAAATATTGGCTGAAAAATAATTCAGCTAACTGTTACAACACCTGTAAACTACTTAAGAGAATCTGCATCATACAACCCTCGCACATCTTGCACATTATTCTCCACTCTCACACTCACTCAACACATCAAAAGAACCAACCAACTATCATTTAACTTTCTCCAATATATGGATGAATTGAGGTGCTCAACTCCATAATTAGCAAGGACTACTAAGCTCCAAAATCTATGTTCATACACTTGATTTGATATAGATTCATCTCATTAACTTGATCAAGCGACTCACTCTACTTTATGATGGACATTATCAACCTTAACCATTTTATAAAACATGGTTAAGTCTTGCCGATATTTTTTATAACATTTCCAAACATAAACCTTTGCTAAAACACTTAATTTACCTCAGATGTGCGAGGAATCCAAGGGAAAACCACTCAAAACAGAGTAATGTTGTCTGTGTTTTTCTAAACTGCATTATAAATCTTCTCTCCGGGCCATTTCTAGCATTACTAACACTCTGTGGACACAGGTAGCCTGCATTAGTCCCCATTTTCTCTCCTTCCTCTTAGAATTTTCCAAATATTCTTTGGGAGGTTGCTTGGGACATTATCCTCACCTTGCATAAGCAATAACATCACTTGAAAACAAGTCGAAATCTCAATACAAAGTCATCCAACTTATGACAACATGAAAAACATTTTCCTTCATCAGTTCATACAAGACTCATCCAACATCTCCAAAGCCTTGCAGCATCACTATCAACTTGTCCAACTACCTCAACAGCTGTAGCAACAACAACCAACCATAAAACAGTCTCCAACACCTGTAGAAACATCTCTAACACATGCACCAATGTATCAACATGTGTAGTAGCAACTCCAATGCTTCCAACACATGTAGAAGCATATCCAATACCTATAGAAGCAATCCAACCACCTACAGCAGTAACATCCAGTTATCTAACTACCACCAACATTTGTAGAGCCGCATCCACTAAGTCATGCCACAACTAAGTTGACATCAATGCCAACTAGCAATATTAACAAGCTACTTGATGTTACAACTAAAGACTAATCACATGTCCTCATCATATTGACATAAGACATATGATAAACAACACCATGACCATGTTGACATCAATGCCAACACTAAATTGCCTACAAATTCCCCCTATAGCATTGGTGTAAACCCCAATCCAACATTTGATACTGATCTCTATCAATCCAAATCCTCTCCCCCTTTAACATCAACGGAAAAGGGTCATACAAACACTGAAGTGCAATGCCAAATAATGTGTCGGATGAGAGAAACACTCCCCCTACATACTCAACACCATGTCAATGCAAGCCAAAGAAGTATCTCTTGAAGATAAGAATGTAAAAAGGGGGAACCAGCTACCAGCAAGTCTCTTGCCAATGACATGAAATATCTTAAAACTAAACACTCCCTAAGCATGTAATGAATCTTAAAACACATTGTTTTTGCTTATAAGGCAACAGATCCTCTTTACTGCAATAAGCCTCCTTGCCAAGAGAAAGAGATTACTCCTCATGAAGCATGAATCCAACTGACTGTGAGAAATTATTTACAATGAAGTATAATATATATGCAATGCTTCATTGAGAAAATACATGGTTGTGGAAAGTAAATAGGACTAACATATGACTCATCTACACCTATCATCAACCAATACTTCTATGGACCCAAGTTTACATCATGCACCCAATGTTATGGGGCTATATCAATGATATACAATATAATACATGGCTGATTTGACAAAATATACTAGACACCATGGGTCTCTCCATGAGAAATATGCCAACAAGATATAACAATAAAGGTATATGGATTTTACATTTGCACATAAGTGTGCTCTCATCATTGCATGCGCAATACAATAACATAACATGAGTGCATGACATCCATGAACAATAACATATTCTCTATATGTGGCAGCAGCAATAGAATCAATGTTCAAACATATGCTAGTGCATGGCCACTCAACATCTTGGCCATCACCATCCCAATGATGAAGATCCTACAGAAATATAGGAATGTGTCCTAAAAGCGACATCAAGTGGATATCCTCATTATCATGAGGCCCATCAACCAAAAATATGGTGTACATTAAATCAAGCCACAAGAAGCACATCAACAAGAAACAACAACAACACTAGTAACAAATCAATGAGCAGTAAAACATCAGTATACATCAACAAAGAAAACACAAGGTCCAACAATAAATCATTGTAAGCAACACATAATTTCATCCTATCCATAAATGCACAATATCTCATCATCAACATGTATCAAAACATCATGAGCAACAACAACCAGCCTCCTCATGTCTCAACCATCCATAAACACATCAACATCAATATGATACATCTAGAAACAAAAATAATGAGAACTAAAGTGCATACTCTACATGAGCCACCTCTAACACACCATTTGATCTTCATTTCAACTGCACATGCATGAAAATACATGAAATTTGTCATGCTCCAAGGCTATCAAAAACACATATAAGGTCGATCTGAAATGATAACAAAATGAGTATAAGAATAGATCAAAAATGAAATTATTACTTTAAACCATATGAACAACCCCTGAACATATGCATATCTAAAAAATCATATTTTTCTCCATTAACCCTTTATATATGGCTATACAATTAAGGATTTGCATGCAATTCAAACTGCAAGAAAATTCTCCCCCTGAGACCATAACAGCCTCAATTTTCTATGTGAGTTTGTTGCTACTCTTTTCTCCTCCAAACTCTCATATGTTGATCCTTTTTCTTCTTGTGTGGTTGGCCTTGCAAATTATTCTCTCTTTGATTGAATCTCCTTAACGCATGGGAAACTTGTAATCCCTGGCCTTATGGCCAATATTGTCACACACAAAAAAATTATGTGATCAAGGAATGGAGGAATAGACTGATATCTTTTGTTGATATAATTCATATATACCTTGCACGTGCCCTGTAATCAATAAACCTATGGCCAAAATCATTGCATGAGAAACAATATCCATAAAAAGGATTGTTATACCTAACAGATAGTGATCTTCTTTGCATGCAGGATTGATGTTGCTTCTCCTTTGGATTCTCCTTTTGATGAGAGGGTATGATTTCTTCACTATTACAATTTTCTACCATATGTCCACATTTTTGTTAATTGTAGAATTTTCTCCTTTTTAATCTTCGTTCAGATGCTCTTATCATGTGAGAGGATTTTATGTCTTTGTTGCAATTTTCTACTTTATCTCCATGTGCTCCATAGCTATAGAATCCGTCAATTTTGTTCTTCTTCTTTGACCTTATTCATTTTTTCTTTCACTTTTTGCATTATCGCAACTGATTTTTCAAATCAGAAATATCCTCTTTGTAGGAACACTCCTTTTCACCAAAAAATTACAATAATATTCTCTTATCTTTATTTTCAGCCATGCGCCTTTGAATCTCTACTTCAAGTGCCATTATCTTGAATTTATCTTCAACTTTGTTGATGATATTTGTGTTGTCTCTCAAGATTAATGCTTGTCCTATCATTGTTATCACTTGGGATTTCATTTTCTTCCTCTGAGGAATTTATACTCCCATATTATTATTTTAAGGAGGCTTGATTTACCATTGTAATATGTGTTGAATCATTTCCATTTTTCTCCATCTTTGAAATATGCAATTTTCATCCAAGATACAATCTTTCCAACCTGTCCAACATTTCTTTTACAATCTCACAGTGTTTGACAAGAAGAATGTAAAATTTCAAAATCCCATTCAAAATAATCTCTTTAGATTTATCATTAAATTCGTCGCTAACCCCATATTCTACTGAAAATAGAATATTTTCATTAAGAGAAAGCAAATACATTTCTAATTCAACCTTCCATGTTGCAAATTTACTTTTCTGAAGTATTGGAATTCCTTCCTGATCCATTTCGAAAAATTTACAAAACTTTGCCAAAATATGCCAGATCCACTCTCCAGTGGTCAAGTTGTAACTGAGAGCCCCACTCTGATACCAATTGTTGTAAACTAGATCACTATTGGCCGGGGGGCGGTGAAACAGTAGTGAAGGAACTTGTAAATTTTTCTCCAAATTATTACTCTATAATCATGCATAATGTTATCACCAAAATAGGACCCTGATAGGCTGCTGATCAAACTATCTCAGTGTAACTATTTCAAACCAATCTTTTAGCTAAGGCTTAGCCTCCTTAGCCTGAGAGGGCTCTCTCAAAGGGTTAATGATTTTGATCAAAGATATGGATAGATGGCTAACTCTATGGTTTGTGATTGTATATGTTTATAGGTTGAAAGATGAAGGTTGGATACCATTGGGCTATGAAGTCAAAGCATGTTTCAGTACCACAGTAAGATCAGCTTAACACGAAGTCAGGGCATAGAGAGTTTTTATGCATCAGCAAAACAAAGATATAATGTAGGGAAACATAGTTTATGAATATATGAAGGAAGTTAGAGCATCATTGATGAGTTCTAAGTAACATGTATTCATACCACTGCAATTAAGTGAAAGAGGAAAGCCATGAGACAATATGACATTAAAAACTCTCTTTGAATCCTGAGTAGTGAATCCAAAACATTCTACCTAGCATGGAAGTCAAGGCATTATAGAGTTCAAGTGCAGAAATGAAATATAAAACAATGAAACATAGTTAGTGTATCTATGAAGGAAGTAAGAGCATCATTGAGGAGTTATGAGTATCATAAGTAAACACCACTACAATGTAATTATTCAAAGATGACATCAAAACAAGAACATACAAGAACTCTTCATGAATCTTGAGTTGTCTAAGTAGAAATATGCATTAGGTTAAAAATATACACAGTCTACACATAGAGCAGCAGCTAAGCCAAAAAGTCTCCAACCCCACTTGCTAATTCGACCTCTTGCTTTATATATAGCATTAACAACATGTATCCCATCATCCCTCATCAAGAGAATTCGAATTTTTCATCAGTGACACCTATTCTAACCATAAAACAAACTTTTAAATGCATTTGACAGCTAACTAGTAGTCCTAGAGACCTAATACAACTAGGAGTGTAACTCCTTATCATGATTACAAAAACCTTATCTAAGCATTTAAAGAATTATTTGACAACTTGCAACCTCAAGAATTCGAATTTTATGAAGCCTCCCACGTGGTCATCTGACTGCTGAAGACAAACCCTAGAAATTAGGGAACATGTTTCCCTGTTTTTAGGTTTAGGATCCTTGAAAATGGCACGTGGGACAGACACTTTATCTCCTCATCAATGACCCCTTTTTCAAAACGGAAAGAGGTTTTTGTAGCCCATGTTGTCTATAACAAAAATCTCTCCTGGTTTTTTAAAACATTCCTCCAGCTGTCCAGCATATGTCCTTGAAAAACATGTGTCAAACAGGAAAAACCCATTTTCTGAAATTAGGGTCTCAATGAAAGCTTATTGTCTCTCAACTGAAAACACTTATGGAGAAAGTGAGATAGGTTATTGTAGCGGGAGAGTTTATGAAGAGATACCTCCTTCAAAATTCCAAAATACGTTTTCCTGTGACCAGAAACGGATCTTGAAAAAGACTACTAAAACCAGAAGACCAAGCTTGACTTTCAGCAGTTTCGTAGCGCAAGTTTAACCATAAATTCCTCCCACCTCAGAACGAATGTGAAGAAAATGAAAGAGGTTTTTGTATTTTGGTATGTTATGAAGAAAATCCGCTTTCAGTTTTCAAAATTGAGTTCTCATATGTTCAGGACCCCTTTTGGAAGTTGACTAGTAAACGCAGAAAGCAAAGTTTTTTATGCTGAAACAGGCTTTTTCAGGAATTTCGTAGCGTGCTACGAAAACTCCTAGTTTAGTGATTTCGTAGCTAGTTTCAAAATTTCTCCAAAATTATGTGAGATATGACTTCTAAACACCTGGTGAGGCTTCTAGGACATGGAATGAGGCCGTCAAACCTTATTTGGAAAAGAGATATGACCTTAAAAGACTTCTAACCTTATGACCTAACCCTTAAAGCATGAAATGACCTAGAGACCCTTTAACACCATGACTAGAAGAAGGGTTTGTAAATGAGAATGACACTAATTGTGATGAGATGACTCAAAACTTATAAGACTATGACTAGAAACAAGGCAACTTACCAAAGCTTAGAGACAAAGATTTTAGGGTGATAACACATAAACTGAAACACAAAAATAGAGATCAAAGAATCAACCATAAACATGAATGATGAAAACATTCAAAACAAAGAACACAAATGTTTTTGGTGGAAAACCCTCTCCAGGGAAAAAAACCACCCGCTGTTGTTGTGCTGCTCAAATATTCATTATGTTAAGAAAATTATTTACATAGAGTTACAAATGACTATTATCAAATGGAGATCTCTTTCTCATGTAGATCTATAGCATATCATCCACTGGAATCCACCATGACCAACGATCCTCGCCCAAATACTCTTGAATTATCAAACAACTCTACAGTGCCCTATCTGCTAAAAGCCTCCATGACCAACGAGCCTCACCCAATTTATTTGAAGCTATCCAACTACCATTGGATTGAGAAAATTTCTCACTTATATTGAATTCACCAGTCCTCCAACTCCACTCTACGTGGTTCTCATTTCATACATTTTCATATTGGAATCAAGAACTTATCAACATAAGAACTACAACAACGTGTCATCAAGGCACTTAATCGAAAACCAAATACACACCACAAAATGCAACGAAATCTCCCCACACACTACATAAAATAATCTAATCAATGCATCAACTAAATCCCTCTCTCCTCACTTGCTACTCAAAATACTGGTTGAAACATACTTCAACTAATTGTTGCAACACCTGCAAACTACTTTAAAAAATATGCATCATACAACTATCACACAACTTACACACTCTTCTCCACTCTCACACTCACTCAGTACATCAAAAGAACCAACCAACTATCATTGAGCTTTCTCCAATATATGGATGAACTTAGGTGCTCAACTCAATAATTACCAAGGACTACTGAGCTCCATAATTTCTGTCCATACACTTGATTTGATTTGAATTTAGCTCATTGAATTTATCAAGCCACTCACTCTACTTTATGATGGACCTTCTTAACTTTAACTACTTTCTATAACATGGTTAATGATGAGCCCCAAAAATGGATAATTATATGGGCTCATTCAGCCTCCTAATTCAACTTAATCCACCATTCTCATTAGTTTATTGCATGTTTTTTATTACAATTATGCTAATAAAGTGAATTAGGTTAGTCATTATGCTAACAAGTCTAATGTGTGCTTTATGCAGTCTTTTTGGTCAATTTGGAGACAAAATCAAAGGTTTAAATGAGCACTTGGCAGCCATATTCATGGAGAGGATTTGTAGGAAGGTGTCCCCTTCATTTATGAGCCCTTACCTCGAATTCTCCACCATCAGCTCGGAGTTCAAGGGCCACCACATCAATTATCACAAGGGCAATCGAGCAAGGGCTAGTAAAGTTGTTGTTAACTACAAGTTTTGGTAGCCGAGTTCCTAAAGTTTAGGAGGGTTGTTGGGGTCCTCAATTTGTATAAATAAGAGGGCTTAGGGCCTCATTTGGGGGTTGGCAGAAGTTAGTTAGTTGGCAGTTCGATTTTAGTCATTTTTTTAGTCATTTTTTAAGCAGTAGGTTAGACAGTTTTTGATGTAACTATTATTTCTTGAGCAATAAAGATGAATCCAGCTTTGTACCAGCTCTAATATTTCTTAGGAGGCTGTAGCTCTTGGGGTTGGACCCAACCCAAGTGCCCAGTACCTCCTTTGTTTACCTTTATGTGTTTTTGCTGCATTCTTAGAATAAAATATGCTATTTAGATTTAAATCTTGTTTTGTTATTTAGGTTGCTTTTGATGATTAGAAAATCTTTTCATGTTCATATCAATTTGATAGGTTAATAACAGAGAAGATCTTCAAAAAAAGGCTATCAAGCACCTCTGATCTCACCTCTCCCTCAATGGGACCATGAGCTGGGACCAAGGTGTCCTTGTTTCCACCAAAAGCACTGTCTTTACTTCATCATGCAATTATTAGTGTTAGATTCTCATTTGCAGAAGTTGATACAAGTTGTGATTACATGCTCAGATCCATTCTTGTTTGGTTTCCATAGTTGATTTACGTGATTTGCTGCCAATAAACTTTTGTGCATCATGCTTATGGTTTCTAGGTCAAATTAGGTTAAAGTAGTTAGATCTTTGGTTTGCATAGCCTTTGTTGATCAGTTTTGGGAAATAACGTGTAGAGTACCTATGATACCTCCTCATCTATCCTTACCCCATCCATGTAACCTGCTTCGTCCTCTAACTCACATTCTTGCCTCTCATTTGCCACGTTTTCTCACTTTGCCCTAGTTTCCATATTCTTGTGCATCATTACTCCCTCCATCCTTGAACAAATCCAACCGCTCCTTAGCCTCATTAACCAGGTCCTAGACCCCTTAAAATCCTTATCCAACCTCCATTTCCACTTTCCCACCATTTTTCCTCCATCAACCCTCCAAAATCCTCTTTTCGGAACATCTTGTAGAAATTACAGAACATCCTGTAGAAATTTCGGTACACCCTGTAGAACCCCTGCAGACTTCCTATAGAAGCTAACAAAAGCAGTTTCTTGAGATCCGATCACTGTGAAACTTTCTGGAAGGGTGCTAGGGACCCCTTAGGCCCTCTTCTAACCTTCCCAACCTCCTGCAAGCATTTCATTTCGCAAATCCACCTCTGCACAGTCAAAAATAGTTAAAGCACATGCACAATAATTCTGCCAACTCACTCAAAAATACAAAAAGATGTCTCTTTTTAGATTTTACTTCAGAAGTAGCTTAGTCACATGCATTTTACCTTTCTAAGAGTCAATGGCATTCATTTATGTAGCTTTCATCATTTTTCTTGCACCAGTAGGGTTTGTCAGTAAAACTAGGGTTTGCATTTCCTTTCCGCTTTTTGCTTCTTTCTGCACGTAGATTAGCCTCTGTTGAGTTAGCTTTCATCCATCACAGTTAAAAGCTTCTTCTAAGAGCTCATAGAAGTTGGCTTAAGCTCTTAGCGGACTTGTGCCAGCTGATCAAGTGACAGCCGCGGCAAGAGCTAGTACTTGTGCATATAGCACTGTCGCTTCCAAGTTTGTTACGAACTACCGGGTTGATAAAAGTAAAGAAGGGAGTCCCAAGAGTTGCAGCATTATTGTTGCAATACTGGGGCCCACCATATTTTTGGCGTCGTTGCCGGGGAAGCGTCAGAGTATTGGTAATTGCTGCTTTTCTTCTGTTTTCTACTACAACCTTCTACTAAGTAGTTTATTTCATTTCCATTCTGCAATTTCATTTCCGTAAAAGTAGATTAGACATTTCCTTGTTTCATAGATTAGCATTTCAATTCCACAATTTCAATTCTGCAAGCATAGATTAGCATTTCAATTCTGCAAGTGTAGATTAGCATTTCAATTCCGCAATTTCAATTCTGCAAGCGTAGCTTAGCATTTCATTCCTGCAATTTCATTTCAACAAAATAGATTAGTCCTTTCATGCTTTCATTTCAATTCCGCATTTTCATTTCAGCAAGATAAATTTTAGTTAGTTGTAGTTCAATCTATTTCAGTTTTGCAGGTACAAGCAAAAAAAAACAAAAATCAACCAAAAAGATTTCCTTTCATGCCTTGTAGGAGTAGAAATAATTCAGAAAAATAATTGCACAACACCCACATTACTTCACACAGCCAACCTTCTCTCTTCTTCGATGGCTATGATTAAAGAACCCTTAGGTGGACAGCAAGGCATATTTGAAGAACCTCAAGGGAAGAAGAAGAAGAAAAAATTCCTCTGGAGAAAATGGCTGCAAACAGAAATGTTGGGAGCAGTACCTTATCCAAAAACAAATTTTTAAATCAGATGGAAGATTTCAAGAGCGAGGTGAGGCAGTTTCTTGCCATGCAACTGGATACCTTGCGGATCCAAAGGAAGCAAGAGGAAGCCAAGAGGGCTTTCGACATCTTTTGTCCTAAGTGCACTAGAAAGCATCCTAGGAACGAATGTCTAGTGCACTCCCTAGAAGTGTGTTTCATCTGTGAAGAATACCATCCTACGAATCAGTGCCCTTCCTTGCCTGGACTTAAAGCTACATATCAGAGAGCCAAAGGAGCCACTGAATCACCCTATTATATGAACCAAAGGAGGCCACATGGACCCATACCCTACCAACAGGGAATGCAAGGTACATCCCAGACCTATTATGACCCCTATCAAGCCAATTACATGCCTTCTTGGGGCCCCCCTACTCATCCTTCCTGGTCCACACCCCCTCCTTGGTTGGATCCATCTCCATATTATGCCCAACCAGCTGCTCATTCATTTCACTCTTATGCTCAGCCATAGCCTCAATGGAATGCATCTCATCAGGGGTGGAGGCCCCAGTACAACTCTCCTCCCACTCCTTTGCCTCCACCACTTGCCCAACCACAACCCCATCTGCATCCATCTCAAATATACACCCCCACTCAACTATCCATACCACTATTCCCAAACCTGCACATTGGAGTAGCTCAACCCAATTGTAAAGTTGAGGTACAACACTTCCAAACAACTCCTCTTGAGCTCAATGATATTCACCATAGCTCAGGAAGAGTACTACAAGAAAGGGATTATATTGATATCATTGAAGGACCGCATCCATCAAAAGAATATTCAAAAGAGGAGATCAAAGAACCATGGGCTGCACTTGATGAAGAGAAGACCATAGAATTAGAGATCGAGAGAGCTCCCTCATGGTCACCATCAAATCCTCCATGTATTCAAGAGAAAGATCAGGAAAAAGAGGAAGATAAGAAGGTCATGATAGAAGAAGATATGGAGAATGATCCAGATTAGCAAAAGGACCAAGGATATCAGAGCTATATTGAGATATGGTTTCAGATGGTCACTAAGTTGCAGAAATACTCTCTTCCTCAGCTGTGTTTGATCCCTTCAAAGTCAAATCATTTGGTCTATAAAATCCGGATAGCTGTCAAAGCATGCATTTCAAGCCTCCACATCATTTTGTCTCTAATCTCGATGTGCACATGGCTCCATTGGAAGTATTCTTATACTTGAAAACGATTTTTCTTTTCAAGTAGGGTAGGGTAGGGAAAAAGAAAAAGAAAAAATGAAAAAATAAAAAAAAGAAGAAAATAAAAATCTAAGGTGAAAACCTCCTCAAAGGCGCCTTAGATTGGCTCATTGATTGAAAACCTCCATGAGGCAGTCAATGAGTTAGAAAGAAGAGAAAATAAAAAGAGAATAAGATCCTGGGGTGAAAACCTCCCTTGGAGGCACCTAGGGCAGGAAATTAAGATGAAAACCTCCACGAGGCACCCTAGTTGTTTTCATAAAAAAAAAAAGAGAAAAAGAAGAAAAAAAAACTAATTTCCATTGGATAATTGCAGGTTGCAGCAGGGAATATATTGCAGGTAAGAAGGGTCGCGCAAAATGAGGATAGGGGTTCGTACCAAGCTACAGGACATCTCTACAGACACTTCCTCCATGACCGCTCACCTTTCCTAGGATTTGATCACATTCAAGTCGAGATTCCACCTTCTACAGGAAGTTCTGGGCTTTTTACAGGATGTTCTGGGCTTTCTACAAGAAACGTCCTGTAGAACTTTCGGGCGAGCCAAAATCGATTTCGGAGGGGAATCTGAATGTTGGAATTTTTTTTTTAGGCCTACAACCACCTTTGTTTCCACCCATCACCATCTGGCACCCTGTTCCATCTCTTCACACCTCCGTCACCCACCTGGTTATGTGTTCCTGCACAGTCATACAAGAAACTCTGTTTTCCTCAGATTGACAGCAAGAATTTTTTAGTGGCAAGTCAAATAGCAAAGTCTCGTACACCCTACCTGTGCAAGCTCCATCTAGAGTCTGCATCAATGAATTCCAATTCTGCATTATAGCCCAAGCTCATTTTTCTTACCATGCAAAAACTGCAGACTGCTTGGAAGCAAAAATACATAGTGCTGAAATTTATTTTTTCCCTAACCTGAAAACCCTGCATCTATTTGCAAAACTGTTACATGGGGAGTTGTATAGGGATGATGGCAATATGCCCGAGCAATTTCAGCCAATTCCAGTGCACGGTTTCCAAGAAATCAGCCTCCATCACCTTCAACCATTTTTGCATTTTCTCCATATCCGTGCATCCATTTCAAAACCTGTTTCATGGGGAGATGCATATGGGTGACATTAACCTACCCAAGCAATTTCAGCCAATTCTGATGCACGATTTCGTAGCAATTGATCCCTGTAATCTTCAGCATTTTCAATTTTTCTCGATATTCGTGCATCCATTGACCACAATTTTTCTATGGGAGGGGCATAACAATTATAGAAGCATGCTCGGAAATTTTTAGGTCAATCTGATCTATCACTTGGGAGTTATGGAGAAAACAAGTTGTTGTCTTGTAAAAATTCAACATCAACAACATGAAGGTGCAAATTTGAACGTTGAAGTAGGCTCCTGCAGCATAGATCCAGCCAGAGGATACCTGCACAAGAAAAATAGCCATGAATCAGCAACCAAGCCATCATGCAACCATAGAAACAAATGCATGCAGCAGAAGGAAAGGCCACAGCACCTCACAGCGACCACATTCGACTTCTAGGTATGTGACTAAACTCGTTCCTCTATTGCATGAATGTAATTTGAGAACTGTGTGAACAATGAAATGGTTGTGATTAAAAAAATCAGTGGCTAGCTAACTAGCCACCCTCATCTAGTCCAAACAGCGCTCGGTGGATGCAATCGACACGTGTGTTCAGCCACCTCAGGAAGAAACTGAAAACAGGTAGTGGTTGTTAGCCTCCTGCTCATAACAGGTATTCATCTTTCATGATTGACATTTTTACATGCCAAATATGTCATGCTCCACAGGCTGTAATGTTCCATATTTGATACTCAGGCCAAAGAAGTGTCCATGAGAGTCTGCTAGCCTAAGTGCCTCTGTTGTATTCCAATTTTGAGGAGTTATTCCATTTTTGAAGAATTTTTAGTTAAAGGGAGGTCCAAACAGCTTAATCTTGGTCTCCCTAGGTTTCAATTTCCTGTTTTAGAATATAGAAAATCATTGTCTACCCAAACAGCTTAATCTGGGCAGATTCTTAGATAGGTAGAGAAGCAAGGGTGCTCAAATAGTCTAATCTGAGCCCCTTGATGAAATAAGTATAGATGTAGATAGGAGGAAAGTAGAAAAGAAAAGTTGTAAATTTGGGTTTGCAAGTTCAAGTGCACCCAAACCAAAAGAAGAAAAATGTTAGGTGTATTAGGCTGGTAGGTAGTTTGAGGTTGCAGGAGCAGATTGGTAATCACTTGTGGTCTTGTCAAGAAGGACTCATATCATTTATGGCATTGGCACCGGGCAGTGACTTGATGGTACAATAGTGGAAGCATGACTAACTTCCCCTTCATCCCCTTAGAAATCATCTACTAACACCCCCCCAAGGACCTTGGGATCTGCCCAACAAGTCCTTCTTTTAGTTCATTTGTGTGAAATATCAAGTCAAGTTTTGACTTTCCTCAATGAAAAGAAGCCACATTTCTTGTGTAAAATCATTTCTCCATATCTCATTCAAATCGGATGTCTAAGTTCCAGATCTTGGACTTAGCATCATTTCCCTTACATTTCCATTTCACCAGGTCATATTAATTGCTAACTTTATTATGTAACTCCCTATCTATCTCCCCTTCCCCTACTAAAACTATGTTAAACAACTCCCCTATATACTTACCCCCCCCGGTGGTTGAAAAATAACCATAAAGTATCCCTTGGGAATTACTAAGTTTGCCTGAAACTTAGTAAGAACCCTCCTTTTGTCTCAAAAACTGTATATTTATGCCTTTGGACTCCTCCCATGGCATAAAACCTCCCTCCGATCTTTTATGTTCCCCTTTTCCCTTCATAAAAACCCACATTTCTAATGTTTACCCCCACCGTATGAATAAACAAATGTTAAAACAGCGCGCGGGCCCCGTCCCTAACCTTCCGCCGTCTTACCTGTCCCGTCGGCTGTTAGATCTGGCGCGCCCTAAGATCTACGGTGGGCGGGCCTTTTCCTGCCTCGATGTGCCGGGGGTTAGTGTCCGGGAGATGGGCGATTTTCCCGTCGTACTCCCACCACGCGTCACCCTCCCGGCTGTGGCGGAGCCCCCTCCTCCGAAACCACCCATGCGCAAAGGCGGTGTGCCTAAAACTGCATACCGCTTCCCCCCTTGCGTGACATAAGCACCACGTCACCCTGTCACGTCAACCTACCGCTTCCCCCCTTGCGTGACGTAAGCACCACGTCACCCTGCCATGTCACCCTGCCACATCACCCGCTGTACTGCTGACGTCACCCACCGCACCGCTGAACATCCGCCGAAAGGAAAGCGCGCAAGTGCGAAATCGATGCTTTGGAGGCCCAGAATCAAATTCTGAGGCAGTTTTTGATGCGCGATCATCGCTACGGGAAATAGGCCAAAATGGGGAATCTTTATTTTCAGCAGTTATTTTTGCCTCAAAAGGGCAGAAAAAGGGCGATTTAACAGTTTTTAGCATATCAGAGAAAAGAAGAAGCCCAGATTCAATTAAAGAGTATCAGTGAAGCGGAAAAGAGTATCAAATCGACCATAAGAAAGCGGTGAAGCCATTTAAGACTCTCAAACCACGGTTAATGCACAGTAAAGCCACTCAAGAGCAGTGGAACAGAGACCAATGCGCAGTCATGATGAATGGCCAGTGCATAACAGCAAAAGACAGATAGCCTCGTTTTTGAAACAACTGCCCCCAGCGCAGCATTAGATAGATATTTTCATTACTTATTAGACAAGTTAGGTTAACTGCATTTATTTCCTAAAGATCTTCTAGCAGATTTTTGTTGTAGATATTTTGCCTATAAATACAACCCTGAACAATGTAATAAGGGTTGGTGGGTTGTTTGGTTGATCTCTCATTTTGAGAGCTGCACTGTAAATATTAAGAACTTTTGTAATCAAAGATTGTTGGAATGCTTACATCTAAACTTGATGGTTGTGCTTTTAATGGCTGAAGAAATTGGTATGGAATTCTTGTGCTTGATCACGGTTCAATAAGTTTTTCCTCCCTTCGTTTATCAGTTTATACATAGCTGTACTAAATATATATCATGATCTAAGTTGCTGGAAGAAAGAATAGACCAGAATTGGTTTTCATGCCCTCTGTGCTCAATTCCTGTAGCTTTTCCATGTTTTCCTCTGAAATTAGTGTTGAATATGCATTCTTAATTTCGCATGTTTAGGCTATTCCCTTCATTATATGAATGTTTTCTGGGAACTCTTCATTGCCCCATACAGCTTTCATCCACTTTCCCTCTTTGGCTAGATGAGAGATCCTTAATTGCCTCTCATTCCCTGACCTCCATTTCATCCTTGTTCCAGCAAAAATAATTGTGCCATGTGTAGCTATCCTGCTCCATATACCCTTATTTTGCCAAAGAAGACACATCCTTCAGTTCACAGTCATGACTCCATGCCCAATGGTTTGAACTTCTTACACTTTGCATGCCAACTTTGCTTGAATAGATCAACCATCCCATCAATCAAATCAAAACCCATGTGCATCATATCTAGCCTAAAATCATCCCTTAAACAAAGTTAAATCCTAAAGAGAGCCCTCTCTGACTGCTGGTAGGGTAGGACCTGCAGTCCAAAGATTGGTTTGTGGTTACCTCGGTCGTATTCCCTTGGGAGTCAAAGGGAACAACCTGAGTGATAACTTAAACTCCAGTGTGATTGATGGACGTGATTACAGGCAAAGAAAAAGCAATCTGACAAACGTGATGGACGTGATTAGTGGTGGTTGTTTAAGCGATCTGCATGGGGCCAATGTGCAGTTGGCCAGCTCACCCTCCATTAGTGGAAATCTCCATAAACAGCCAATCAAACTCTCACCACCGTTGTTTCCGTTCTATCATCGTCCCTACAGCTGCAACAATGATCCGGATTTAAACAGGAACGCAACAAATTACAGAGATAACCATATACACCAATATGCAGCGGAAATAATACTTCATTTCATTAATGGAAAATACTAAAATATGCTTACAATCAGAAATGGAAATAAACTAGCTAGAGCGATGGTAGCTTATC
>APFE031017415.1:40902-57975 GCA_000404065.3 Pinus taeda
ATTCCACCACCAAAAGTTGCGGCTTTTAGAGGAGGTTCAGATAAACCTACAATGTAGTTTAGATGAGGAGATATTCTAGTCCACACAGGTCAAACTTTACTTCTGCAGTTGCAGCTTTAGTTTCGACAGCTTCCGGCTTCAAACTAGGGCAGTTGATATCTTGTAGACTATTCGTCGGATTGACTTGATTCCACCACCAAAATTTGCAGCTTTCAGAGGAGGTTCAGAAGAACCTACAGTGCAGTTCAGATGAGGAGATATTCTAGTCCATGCAGGTCAATCTTTACTTCTGCAGTTGCAGCTTTAGTTTCGGTAGCTTCCGACTTCACATGTGTGAGGGAGAGACCCTTTTCTACGCAGTAGAGAAGAGACTCTTTTCTGCGCAGTAGAGAGAGAGAGATGTGATGAGATGAGTGATTCCAAATGAGGAAAAGTCCTCCATGTATTTATCACACAACGTTGGTGTTTGAATAGATGCGACTGTTGGGCTTCTGAGCCTACATGAGTTGTAGGTTGGCTTGATAATAATTCCATAATCAAAATAAATTCATATCTCCATGAATACTTATCAGAATTGGATGATATTTATATCAATCCTACACCTATCGACGAGAGGAATCTAATAAAAATATTATCAGCCATGAATAAGATGACCCACATGAAGTTTTGCCCTAGTTTCCAATTTTAACATCCTTCCAAGGTTTTGACATAAACCTGCTCAATACTCCCACTCCATGTGCAAGGTCCGGTATGGTGCAAACCATTGCATAGAACAAACTACCAACTGCACTCACGTATGGAACACAGGATATGTTCTGTTCCTCTTCTTGTGTTTTGGGACATTGTTCAACAGATAAATTTACACCTACAAGAATAGGAACCTTGACTGGTTTACTATCCTACATATTAAACCTCTCCAATATTGTCTTGACATACTTTCTATGGTTTAGCTAGAGCTTCCTCTTTGCTTGATCTCATTTAATTCCCATGCCCAAAATATAGATTACAACACCAAGATCCTTGATGTCAAATTTGGAGGACAATTCGGTATTCAAATCCTGGATAATTTCTTTATCATTTCCAATCAACAACATATCATCCACATACAAGACCAAATAAATAACATGGTCACCAATTAATTTAAAATACACATAGTGATCAACTTTGCTTCTTGTGAAGTCAAGTCCCTGTATATATGTATCAAATTTCTGATACCACATCCTTGGTGATTGTTTTAACCAATACAAAGAATTTTTTAACCCGCATACCAATTCTTTCTTACCCTTCATCGCAAAGCCTTCTGGTTGCTTCATGTAGATCTCTTCTTCCAGATCCTTGTGAAGCAATGTTGTCTTCACATCCATCTGTTATACCTCAAAATCAAAAGCAACAACAACATATCAAAGTAATCTAATAGAAGCTAACTTGGCAATAGGAGAAAAAATATCACCAAATTTAATTCATGGCACCTGAAAATAACCTCTTTCTACCAACCGAGCTTTGTATTTATCCACCTGGACTTCTACATTCATATCCTTCTTAAACACCCATTTGCTGCCAATGGGTTAACTTCTAGCCGACAACTCCACCAGATCCCAAGCCTCATTTTTTTTCCAAAGATGTCATTTCACAAACCATGGCATTCGTACAAAGTTTTCCATCGTCTAAATCCACTACCTCCCTGGCAGTTTTGGGATCATAATCAATAGTAGATAAAGAAAAAGTTGAACAAAAAGCAGATGGACTATACGTCTCTAGCTGCCTTCTCTCTCAAACTGATCGTCTCAAAACTGGAGTGTGTGGCTCTTTCTCTTCTGATTCCCATTCTGCTTTAGAATCTAATTCTTCCTCCTTAAGTTCAAACTCTATCTTTTCAGGTTCCTTTGGTAGGAATTCATGTTTAATAACATATTTCACCTCTCTAAACACCACATATTGACTATACACAACCTTCCTTGTTTTTGTGTTCAAAAGATTATAACCTTTAAAACCATCCTTATACCCAATAAAGATGCACCTTTCAGATTTACTATCCAACTTGGTTATTTTGTCCTTCGGAACATGTACATATGCACCACATCCAAATACCCTCAGATGTGAAAGATAGGGTTTCTTACTAGTCCATACCTCACACGGAGTCTTATCCTCCAATGATGATGAAGATGATATGTTAAAAAGGTAACATGAAATATCCATTGCCTTTTCCTAGAATTCCTGGCCTAATCTGACACCACTGAGCATGCTTCTTTCCTTCTCCATCAATGTCATGTTCATGCTTTCTGCAAGTCCATTTTGCTGAGGTGTGTATGGAGTAGTCTTCTGTCGTGCTATACCACATTTCTTACAAAACTCTTCAAATTCCTTCTTGCAAAACTCTTCACCATTATCTGTCCTCAACACCTTTATCTTCTTTTTTGTTTGATTATCCACTAGAGTCTTAAATTATTTACACCTGTCAAAGACTTCAAATTTCTTCTTGAGGAAATATATCCATGTATTCCTCGATAAGTCATCTATAAATGAGACATAGTACACAAATTTACCCAAAGATGGAACCAAAATAGGTCCAAACACATCACTGTGCACAATCTTTAGTATCCCTTTTGTCCTCTTAGCACCACAAGGGAAGCTCACCTGATTCTTCTTCCCATATACATAGTGTTCATAGAAATCAAAATCCAGAGAGAAATTAGACATACCTTCTCTCCAAAATGTCTAAGCCTTTGATGCCATAACATGGATTTTTCTCCAAAGATCACTAGATTTTCAATTGCACTTTCAGGAACCATAGAAATGTTGCACGCATCAATAACAGTGCTACCTAGAAGCTTGTACAAAGTTCCAATCCGAACTCCCCGCATCAAACCATCTTGTAGGTATCTTTTTCAAACACTATTTTTACACTTGTATCATCCATTTTGCTCACATAAATCAAAATTCTGGCCAATGCAAGAATATGCAGAACACCAGGAAGTGTTATGATCCTTCTACCTTGCAACTTCAACTTGAATTTTTTGTGTCCCATGATTTTGGCCTTCCTGTCATCGCCTAGGAAAACATCACCACCATCATATTTCTTCTACTCACAATACCACTCCCTATAAGGAGTAACGTGAAAGGATGCACACGAGTCAATCAACCGTGCCTCATGATCTACATGTGTACTTGAAGAAGAAGCCAAGTACACATTCCCACCTACATATGAGATGGTTTTCACCTCTGCAAAAGGAGCATCATAATATCCCTTTAATTTCTCAAGAAATTTAGATTTAAAATCCTTTTTGTGTGCCCTTTTTTTCCATATTTCCAGGATACATTTACAGGGTTTCCCAGAGATTTAGATCTCCCACTTGAGGACTTATTTTTATTTCTATTCTAGGACCGTCCTCTTATAAAAAAGGCATCTCCATATTTTTTCTTCTTATCTCCTGCGACAACAAGGATGACACTATTTCGCTAAACTTCAAGGTAGTTGTATTACTACCTATAACAACATCCAAAGTATCCCATGCATCTGGTAGAGAACACAAGATACTGATGCACTTATCTTCGTTTGAAATTTTAATATCAATAGATTACAATTGGATTTTTTTTTTAAGAGTAGTTCACGGACACTGA
Organism: Pinus taeda; assembly: GCA_000404065.3. Lineage (NCBI taxonomy): Eukaryota > Viridiplantae > Streptophyta > Pinopsida > Pinales > Pinaceae > Pinus > Pinus taeda. The sequence goes on from APFE031017415.1 coordinate 44,521, forward strand.
GTGGCCACTACATCCACGAGAATTTCCAGATAGATCAAATCGAAGGGATCTATCCAACGACCAAACTAGCAAGGCCTAATCACAAGGACATCGAGGAGATTTGACCCCATGACCTCTTGATAGGTGAGGTACTTAGCAACAGGAACTCGACCAAGTAAGCTATCCCTTAGGGATTAGATAATAATTGGCTTACCACAATACAAAATGCATTTAGATGCTCTGTCACGGAGTCTCCATCCTTCATCCTCAGGTTATACAATTTTTTTCGCAAGAATAGTTTGTTCACCAGAGACTTAGATTGATACAAAGCCCCTAACTAGTCCCACAAAGGCTTCGTTGTAGCCTCCATTGATACATTCAACAATACTAAATCTGAGAGGCATAATCATATTGTGCTCTTCACCTTTTGATCTAACTTTTGCCAGTCTTCTGCTGACATTCTTGTTGGTGTCGTACCTGGATCTACAATGGTATACTAATCTCTATCCACCAATAGATCCTCCATCTTGAACTTCCACAAATCAAAACTCAATCTATTGAATTTCTTGATCGATATCTTTCCACTATTCGCCATCTCCTTTCACAACAAGAATCGATCCCGCATATCTCCCACTATAACTGGGTCTACCACAGGCCCACGCAAAACCGCTCAGTAGAAACGATGTCCCCTTGAAGCCGAAACAACTCTAATACCAAATATAGGTCTTAACCCTATACAAAAATTAACTACACACAAATTCTTAAAATAGAAAAATATAAAATGGAAAGAACATAAAACAAATATACATAAAGATTTTCCCCTGGATCCCAAAAATTGGTACTACCAGATTGGTTTTTCATTATATTCATTTCAATGTTACAATACATATACACACACACACACACACACACACACACACACACACACACATCTCGAAGCTTTCATAAACCCCCAATCCCTTAACCTTGGATATGAACATAACCGTAGTTCCCCTGACCAGATCTACAAAATACCATGGGTAGAAAACCATCATGCCCACCCTGATACATTTCCAATAATTTCATGGTAAAGGGAGGTTTATTCCTAACCTTTGGTCTATCAACATTAACCCTTTTGTTAATGTTGTCCCTTTGTTTTATAATGTGTCCGCTTCTGTATTTAGTTGCTTGTACACATGTTAGAATTCTATTTGTTCAAAATGTTGGATTTATAAGGTAATCCTTTGTAGGATGGGGAGGAGGGTGACTTTATAAAATCCCCTTGCTTTCCACACTTGTTAAATCACCATCGTTGAGTCTTCAAACATTGTAATTTTGGAGATGTTTCTTACTATTGCTAATTACGATCCCTGCCAAAGTGCTAGATATTCAATTTGGTTGTTAGTTGTATTGCCTAGACCCTAAGCGTATTGTAAGTGTAATTGTTCATGGGGGCTACAGATAACCCCTCCCGCTCCACCATAGTTTAAGGTCATGAATAATTAATAATAGAGATTTCTTTCAAAAAATCATAGAAATAATATTATAAACCTCTATAATTATATATTGGTAAACTTAGATTAACTTTCTAGTGTATTGTTTTAGAGAGTAATCATTCCTCCCAACATTTGGTCACACATGTTCTATGGGCTATAAAAATTATTTTTAGAGCTCCAATTTCACTTATGGAGCAGTGGACAAGAGATAATGTCTCTTACTCCTCTATTTTTGAGGTTTAAGCCTTTTGCACTCTTATTTCTTCTTTGAGCAAGCGTTCCAAAGTTCAGTCATCACAATTCAACCAAAAATTAGACATTGTTCCCAAAATCCTTGTTAGATATGTCTCTCTCATAACGTGGCATTGAAATTGATTTTGCAAGGTCTTATTGGCCAATTAATGGGCCTCGGCCCTCTCCCAAGACCATGAAACTCTAGTTGGACAATGGGCGATGCACCCTCATCAAGAGGAAAGTCTTGAAGTACTTTTGTAGATGCAATTTCTTTTCTTTTCTCTTCAAACTCAAGGAAGAATGGGATCTTATCATTTGAGTGTCCCATATTTCATGGGATTAAGACATATATATCTCAATAAATGGAATATGGTTTTCAACCCAAAAAATGACATCCGCTTTGTTGTCCCAATATCGGTTCGGCTTCCCCATATCCCACCCCACTATTTAAATGATGAAACCATCGCCTCAATCTCCCCATCTCCGACCCTACTATTGGAATGATGAAACCTTGGCCTCAATTGAGTATTCCTTGGGAAAATACATTGAAAAATCGAAATCCAGAGACAAAATGATGGCTTGCACAAAAAATTGTGTTGAATTCGACTAGGCAAAACTTTAAGGATATGTCATTTGTTACGAATTTTACAGAGGGAGGTGACTATTGTATTCATTTTCCATTTTAAGATAGGTGAACCATTCATTTTTTATGGGAAAGTATACCAACTCTGTGAATAATTCATGATTGAAGAAAGTTACAAAGGTAAATTCCTATTTAAATTATTTATATCGAAATAATATTTATGACCAATGTTTCTTGTGTAAGGTAAACATTGTCACTATTAATTTCCTTGATGTTATATCTAATATACATATTATATTGTAATTTACTTCTTCTATGCATGTTTACCATTTAGTCTTATATATGCACATTTCAATGGAAAATATTAATGTAGTTTTGGACACCCATGGAGTTTGCTATAAAGAATATTATGAAATAATTAAATTTCAATAACAAAAATACTCCAATGCAACTTCCAATTAAAGGGCTAATGGAAACATCATTTATTCAAGTAAAATTAAGGATGTTTGTTCAAGTAAAATCAATGCAATGCAAGGCTATAACAAAAGTAGTAAACCTAGATTAAAGTCCATAAAGTTAACAATTCATAAGTTTAAAAATGCATGCAACCACAAGCTAAAAACTCACAATTTAAGAAAATGTATATACCTACAAATTATAGAATATATTATGGTAATAATTAAGGAAATTTTATATTGATATCTTTTCAAGCCAAAAACACATGGTCTTTGCTTGTGGATTAAGACCCAAAAATGACACGATACATAACAAAGGAAACATGTACACTTTAGAAGGTGTAGTGAATATCATTTAATACTCAACATCAATAAAATAAAGTGCAATACTATAAGAACATTATTAAACCAAAAGATAAAATGCATTTCTAACTGTATATTCGTCCATTTAATTTGTCTCCAACACATAGTGGTATAATCCTTCTAACATGTGTTAGAGTCAATAAAATTAAAAAATTATAAATTGATAAAACATATGTAACCACATTTTATCTGAGAACTCACAATTTGAGAAAATATTTGTAATCATAACTCATATAATATATTAGTGTAAGTAATAAAGAAATATTGCTCAAGAGGGTTTTCTACAACAAGGCCATGAGCTCTACAGAACCAGGTAAATTTAGTGCTACCTATAGCAACAAAATAACCTACATTGTCCTGATCCTACCTTACCTACCAAAAATGAAGGTTGATGTTGTGGATTGCACCCTGTTTCCTTTCGAAGGGACCCAAATTTGGGTGTCTCCACCTTTCCCCTCCACCTTGCAGTCATCCCCTCTCCAGGTCTCTTAGGCCCTCATGTTTTTTCAACCTGCTTGGAGCTTTTTCATGACACTCAACATGGATACTTGATTTGTCACCCCACTGGTTCTAGCAACCACTTACACTCCCCAGTTACAAACTAACCATCAAGAAACAAGGCCTCTATACTCCGTTGCCTACCCCTAGTCAACCTTGGGAATCTATCTCCATGGACTACATGTCAGTCCTTCCTTCTAATAAGCATGGCAACAACTGTGTTTTTATGGTCGTCGACAGATTCTCGAAGATGGCCATTATGGCGGTCTGCAAGAAGAATATCACAACGGAAGCCACTGCTAAACTCTTCTTTGAACAAGTGTGAGTACACTTTGGGATCCTATAGTCTATCATCTCAGATTGGGACAAAAAGTTCCTCAGTACATTTTGGTCTAGTCTCTGGTCGATGATGGACGCCAAGCTCACTAAGTCCATAAATTTCCATCCCCAAACTAATGGACAGACAAAGGTCATCAACAGGAAGATCGTACACATTTTGCGCATGTACAACTCAAAGCATCCACGCACATGCGATGAGAGCCTTCCCTATGTCCAACGCAGCTATAATCAGGCTCTCCATAGCTCGACTGACCACAACCCTTTTAAGGTGGGCTTGGGATTCCAGCCATTTTGTCCCATTGATGTGGCCATGCCATTTGCAACTACTTCGACAGATTCAACTCATGTCTAATCCGAAACCGATAAGGAAAACAACTTCATTGAGCACATCCAACATATTCGCCAGCAGGTCCACGACATTATTGAGAAACCAAATGCCAGGTACAAGTAGCGACATGATCAACATCGGGTGCCACACAAGTTTAAGGTGGGTGACAAAGTCTGGTTGCATTTGCAAAAGGAACGCCTTACTAGAGCTTATCAGAAACTCAGACCACTCTGATATGGTCCTTACACCATTACCAAAGCTATGAGAAACAATGCATTTGAGCTCAACATTCCCCCATTCCTTGGCTTGCACCCAATGTTCAATGTGGATCGCCTTTGACCATACTTCCCACCATTGCTAGACACATTACACATTGCATAACAGTTCACACCTATAAAGTTAAATCCAGATTCCATGGAACAAGCCTCAATTGATCAGATCATGGACACACAGATCAAGAACACCTGACAACAAAGGATCAAACTATATCGAGTTGTCAAAGCATGCCAACTCTGTCACTAGGGCAAGTGGCTCACCAAGGACCAAGTTCAGCAGAAGTTTCCTCATCTCATGGAGGAACTCAACGCAATGGGGAACATTGCTTCCTAAGGGAGGAGGAATGATCCAGGCGGATATTGGTGGCCAACCCCCTATTCCACTTGGACCCCCACCATTATTTCTTTCAATTTCCTTATTTGTAGCACAATTTACTAGTTTTGGCAGTTTTTCGGGTCATGAATTTCCGGATCTGTTTTGAGGTCATAAACGATGTTTTTTTTGGGTCGTAGACAAATGTTTCTCACTCAAAAGTTGTATTCCTTGGATAGATATTTCTAACAAGGTATTGTGCGCGTCAAACAAAGATCGTATGCCAAAGTTACGACCTCAGGAAGTTGACGTACCAATTTACCTAAACAGGGCCCATAGTTTGGCACTTCATCTCCTAGGGTTAGGTTTTTGGATGTTTATGGTTTTCCATTGTTTATCAATAATAAATAGGCCTTGGAGCCTCATTGTAACACAATTTAGAGGCATGTAGCCTCCACATCTCTTCTCAGAGATAAGCTACCATCACCTGAGCTAGTCTTATTTCCATTTTGTTTGTAAGCATATTTCAGTATTTGATATTAATGAAATGAAGTTTTATTTCTACTGCATCTTTGTATTTATGGTTATATCTGTAATTTGTTTCATTCCTATTTAAATCCAGATCAGGATCTTTTCCTCTTTCTGGGAGTTGATGTTGAGGCCTCTACCTGTGTTGCCAGTAAAAGTGCCTCTATCCCTGCTACTCCCCCCTGCCTCTTATAGATGCCAGTATTCACCTTTTGGGATTCATATTTGTATTTTCAGTGTTTTTGTTCCTTCATCCATCTATAAGCTTGTTTTGAAATGAGAATATTTTGTGTTTCAAGCTTCTTTGCCTTCCTTTTTAGTTTCTTATTCTATTTCACTAGCTGGTTGTTTTGTGCCTTGTACATTTTTTTCCTTTCTTTAGATGCCTCTGCATGATCTCTGATACCTGAAGTTTTGCCTTTAATTTCTCTATTTGTTCTATTTCACTTTCTTTGCTTGGTTTAGAGGTCTCTCCATATGTTTCTTTTGCCACTTCCTTAAGTTTCCTGCTTAGTTTTTCATAAGGAGAATATGAAGAGGAACGATCCTTTTCAATTTGTCCACACCACTTGTCCCATTTGTCTTCTTCTACTTCCTTCAATCTTTCATTCACTTGTCTTTCTAACTTTTCGAGGTGGGCATGATGTTCTTGCTGTCCCTCATCAATAGGCAGCTCCTCGAAACTTCCTTGTTCATCTTCATCCTGAATTTCAATATGACTAGTCTCCTCAGGCATTTTATTTTCTTATGATAACCTCTTCTTAGATTTCCTAAAGAAAGAGAGAAAAGGTTTATCCCTCTCACTGTTTCTAATTCAAGTTTTTTCCTTGACCTTGTTCTTGGGTATGAAGATGTGTTCATTATCTCCTTTGAAAAACTTGTTTGGTTATTTTCTTGTTCTTCTTGTTCTTGATTTTCTATGAAGTTATTTCTCTTAATGAAGTCTTCCCATGTCTCCTGTGTTGTTTTTTCCAATTGATGTTCAACCATCATTCTTATCAGGCCTTAATGAAAATATATTTTTTCCTTTCTGTCTTTCTTTTGATTAACTCCCTCAATCAATTTTGATGAGCATCAGTATTGAAGCGGGAATGCTGCAACTCCTGGAGCTACCAACTTTACTTTATCAACTCAGGGTTTGTACAAACTTGGAGGTGACAGTGTTGTATACGCAAGTAAAAGTGATGGTTCTGCCTTTTGTCAATGTTCAGCGTGTGAGAGACCACTATGGTGTTTAAGCTAGAATTCTATGGATTCAAAAGAAGCTTGATTATTGATGAGAGAAAGAGAAATCTACTCTAGGAGAAAGCTTGTCTACTGCAATAAGGAAAATGATTGAAATCCTATGCTAAAAACACACCATTTCCTAACTAACTGCTAAGAAACTATGCTTTACAAGAATGCCAAGGTAACAAGTATGAAATGCTACTGTCCTAAGCATGGAAGTTCAAAACATCAAACATCACTATTGTGCATGTAAAGGACCGAAATAAATATGTTTGTTTCTTTTTATTATTTTTATGGAAAATCAAGTGTGAACCCTAATCTCTTTTAGTGATGTGGCAGGTGGCTTAGTGATGCTGGTGGATGGTTTGGAGGTTTGGGAGACCCTTAGGTACCCTTGTGTGGCTTCCTAGAGGTTTTCCCTCAATTCAACCTCAATACAAGCCATTACAGAAAAACCTACAAGATGTCCTAAAAACCTACATGATTCCCTGTATTTCTATAGGATACAGCCGAGAGAAAAACAATGGGTGCTGGAGGTGATGGAAGGCCTAGGGAAGGTGGTTGGTAGGTGGAATGGAGTGAGAAAATTCCTAAGGTCACTCAGAACTCAAAACCAAGGTTATGAGATGGTTGGATTTGCTCAACATGCTTGGAGGAGTTTCTATGTAAAATGATGAAATTGGTGAAGGTCTTGGTGAAAGCAAGGAATGATTATGTATGGATGAATTTGGAAGGTGGTTGCTTGCTATGGGATCTCTCCCTACTCCTGAAACACCTGCTCTGCATCAAACATTGATATTTTCCAAAAAGTCATGTAAATAAGAAGAATTCTAATAAGCTAGAAAAAGAGAGTTTAATGAGCTAGATATCTACTTCATGAATGAAGAAAATTGCAGAATAAAATGGCATCATTGATGAGATCTACTATAAGACTGAATATAGAAGAGATGGTAATTAAATCCTACACTTGAAAACTGATCAGATGCTGGTTCAAGTACAATAAACTCTAAATTCTATGAGAAAATAGAAGTATGTCTTTTTGGCGCTGCATAAGGGTCCTTTCCTCAAGTCATGATCCCTGAAGGCAGAGGTGAGGCCAAGAAACCTACTGACAACTTTGTGATGTTTTTTTCCTTCTAACTTGCTATTGAAGTAAAGCACAAATGGAAGCAAACTAATAAACAAACTAATCAAATCTACACTGCCTGCAATGAAATACTTCTAAGGAAAATTTAATCATGAATCTATGAAACTAATCTAAACATACAAATACAAGAAGAGGAGTCTTTGCTGCTAGGGTTGGGCCCTAACCCAAGAGCTTCAGCCCTTTGAGTTAACTTAGTACTGGATCATGAAGAAGCTCATTCTCATTATCAAAACAGAAAATTACATAGCAATGTCTTCCACAAGTCTGGAGCTAAAAAATAACTAGTGTTTTTACAACAAAAATTCGAATCCTAATGAGGCTCTAGGCCACTTTATTTATAAAACTAAAGTCCCCAACGACTTTCTTAAATCTATGGAGGCTCGGCTCCCAAACTCGAGATGAACTAACTCTTTGACTATCACTTGTTCGGTTGCCTTTTGATCTTCATCACTTGGCTGCTTGTACTCCAAGATGGTGTGATTAATGGATGAATATTCGAAAAAGGGAGGAGTAAATGAGGAGGGTTTACCTCCTATAATCTCTCTCCCTTGTCCCATTCGATTTTCAAACCTTAATATTGCCAAAATTCTTCGATCTCCTCTTTCAAACCTGCATTCAATGCATATTAGTCCACTAGGCATAATATCTCACTTTAACTCATTTCATTAAACAAAATATAATCAAAACATGTAATAAATTGTGAGAAGAGTTGATTTGACCCAGCTAGGAGGTGACTTAAGGTCCATATGGTTACCAAATGATGAGGCTCATCATCACCCCCCTACTGAAAGTGTTGCTCATCCTATGAGCAACTCAATCAATATCCATGTATTTCATAGCTCTAGTGGCCTCCCTGGCATCCCATGCTTCTGTCGTGGTTTCTTCTTCTTATGCATAAAATCTTGCCTTCCTTTCTACCTCCTCCCGCTGCTTTCTTTCTTCATCTTCCTTCCTTCCTTCTAACATCCCCAAGAGCAGTGGTGGACTGATTCTCAAGCCAATCTGATTGACTTTGAGCCTTTGGATGGTTTGTTTGTACATGGGTGTCTTGTTCACTGCTTCTCCACCCTTTGAGGAGAATGGTACTCTTTGATTTGAAAACTATATGGAAAAGTATTCCATCTCCTTTGGCAAGCTTGCATGCTGTCATCCCCTAACAGTCTGAACATATCCTCAAAATGTGTAATTGCTTACTCTTGGGTAGCAAGATACCTAGGTGCAATTTCAGGATCATTTGCAATTAAATTATGTGTGCTAATGATAGCCATTGGATTGGACTGCTCAACTCTTATCATGAGAGGCTCAGTTTGTTCCCTTGACAATATCTTCTTCATTTCTACAGCCCTTGCTTCCTCATGGTTCATCCATGATGCCAAATCCATCAACTGTAAATCCCTTAGTTTTTCATTGGGGTCCCATACACTCATATCTGTCAAAGCCATGTTATGCAAGTAGAACTCATACATCTTAGCCCTATCCTCTAATGTACTTTGATCATAGAGATCAATGAACTATCTATAATCTTGGAATGGAATAATGCCTCTCTGTGCTAGGGTCTTGATTTGGAACTATAGCCACTATTCCTGAAGGTATAATGCATAGGAATTAGCTGGCATCCTGCACTGGACTGCCTCCAAAGATAGACTGGCAATCGATGCCAATTGATTCTCTATTTCTTGCAGCTGTCCTTTCAACCATGCATTTTCTGCCTCCAACTGAGCCTTCATTATGGCCTCTTTGTCCCTCAGGTTACTTAGTTCTCTGCCCATCTCTTTGAGCTTTTCCTCCATGTGACCAATGTCCTCCACTTCCATGGAATTGGCCATTTGAATCCATCTATGTGTTCTGGCTCTTTCTTTCTCAAGCTCAAAGAATAATGGAATGGAAAATTTTTGTGGAATGACCTTAACCCCCTCAATAAATCTATAGTAGGAGTCAAGGTTAGGTCGAGGACTAGGTTCCCTTAGCTTTGGGTCCTCTCTCTTTGTCTCTGGTTGCATACTTCCTTCCTTTTCCAATTTTTGAGTTTCTTGTAGGACCGCCTCTGCTTCCTATGGGTCCTACTGTATATCCTGTAGGATTTCTTTTCCTTTGGATGAGGTAGATCTGGTTACATGCCTTCTCACATAGGTAATAGGATACTTAGGGGAGGTTTGTGCTGAGGATCCTTCTTCTTGAGTTTTTATAAGAGGAGCCATCTTCTCCTGCTATCTAGGTGATTCCTCAATAACAATGGGAACCTTGGTTGGAGTTTGGGGTTTTCCCTGCCTTATCCTTGTACTTTTTCTTGTTTTGAAGTATAAGGGGGTTTGCCTCTATCTTTTTCCTTTTTGTTTGATAGGGGTGCTTAGGGAAGTGAGGGCAGCTGCTGCCTTTTTCTCAGTGGGTTATGGAGACACCCTGGGTGACTCCTCCTTATCTTCTGCCTCTTCTTTTCCCTCTAGATCCTCATTTTGTTTATCAGTGTCCTCCTTGACATCTCTTTATTTCTTCATCACCTTCTTCCTCTTTCTCTTCCTCTTCATCCTCATCTATCTCCTCTTCATCCCTCTCTGCTTATTCTTCATCTGTTTTAGTCTCTTATTCATCCTTTTCACTAAAATTAGGGCTAATATCATATGTGAGGGCTTTGATATCCTCATTTGTCTGCATGTCTCTGAAAATTGCCCATTGGATAGGAATTCTGAGGTTTTGGAGGGCATCTTCTATGATGATTCTAATTAACCCATGGTGGGTGTTAGTGTCGGTCTTGAAAGCCCTCCATCAGTGATCAAAAAAGCTCTTTGCATTTGCATTAGTAGGTGTCTCATTAGTGTCAAATTTTGCATCCCGTTAGGCATGCCATAACCTTGATGGAGGAGCTGGTCTTTATGCCCCTCTTGGCTTTGCTGGATCAGGTCATATCAGTTATTAAAGTTTGTCAAAATTGTCTTGATGTGTTTTATTGTCAAAGTCCTAGGTCTAGGGTTTTGGTCATTTGTCTCTGCAAGGTCATGTCTCTGAAAATCCATGAGTACTCAACAAGCCAGAGGGAGGTTTGTTAACATGTTTCTTCGATATTTTTATCTTGTACAGTCAATTTTTACCTTGGATTTAAAAACTCTGTTTTTAAAGCCCAAGGTCATTTTCTTAGTTTTGTAAATAAGTGATGAAATATCAAAGTCTACAAACAGACAAACTGCAACCCTGGTCCCCTTGCCAAGGTCCTTCAGATGATCTACCTGCAAAAATAATCAAGTCAAAGCACTCAAAAAGTCAAATTCAGGATAAAGGAAACCAAAATCAGTGTTTCTAAAATAGTGTCAAAAAGAAACTTTATAAAGTGCGTTTATGGATAAATTTTTTTCAAATGAAGTTTATAAAAGATATGTGCCCTCCTTTCACTCTCATTGTGCATTTGAAAGCTTGCAAGAGAGGGTTTGAGAGAGTGATAGGCGAAAGGAGCGTAATTGCAGTGATTTCGGGCAGCAGAGCAGTGCGAGACCCGTTGAGAGGTCTGTGCAACCCGTTGGGCGGTGCGAGACCCGTCCAACACCCCTCCACAGTGCAAAAATACAACGGGCGAGACCCATTGGGCAGTGCGAGACCCGTTGAGCGGCCTGCGAGACCCGTTGAGCTGTCTTGCTGCAAACTTCAAAACAATTGCCCAATCTTCCTCCAAGTCATCAAATTTGTTCAAGGTAGGCTCTTTACACATCATTTTTGTGGTTGATGATGGATGTAAGCTCTCATGCTATGATTTTAACCTCAAATCTTGTAAATGAATAGACTTATATGGCTACAATATTAATGAGCAAACTGTGCTAGGGTTTATGGTGTTTCAAGCTGTTTTTTTTCCTTTAGTTGGTTTCCTTCCCTTCCCTTTTGCCCACACTCATATGTACATTTCTTTTCCCCATGATCATTTTATAAATGAAATACAAATCCCCTTCCCATTCCTAAATCACTAAAACTGAAAACCCTACCCCTCTCCCAAAGCATCAAAACACAAAAATGAAAACCCTAATTCCCCTCTACCATATGCATGTGTAAATAATAAAAATGTTGGTAAATATGTCAACATGTTTTGTGCATGATTTCCCTATTTCCCTATTAAACATGTTCATATGTTCCCATGTTCATTTACATACATGTTTTTCCATATGCAATAATCTTTGCAAATGATTTCCCATTTACAAATATGTGTCCCTATAAGCATGATCATGTGCTAAATCTCCCTTGAAATTCCCTGTTGTTTTCATATTTTCCCATTCCTTATTAAGAAATTCCCTCCCCTAACATTCCCCTCATGTTTTTCCCCTTGAAACAACATAGAGTTCAACATTTTTGCAGGCAGAAACAACAGTTCCGTTTATCTTTCATTTTGTCCACTTTGCTCCAAAAACCATGTCAGAAGTCGAGCCTTATGAGCAAAGTGATGACCATTCATCATCTACAGAGGAGAGGAGGCCTCGTAAGGGTGGACATCATAAGCGAGAGGAGCCCACCTCTCTGGCAGAATTACAGGGCTGCCCCATGGCAGTGAGTTGTTTTCAGTATATGTCTTGTTATGATTTATGTGTGAGAATTTCTCAGATTCAGCATCATAGAGAGTTGGCCCGCTTGTTTGTCTTGCACCTCCGTGATGGACATGTCACTCTGGCAGGGTTGAACTTCACATTGACTCCTGAGGTGATCTCACAGGCTACAGGGATACCAAATGTGGGTGAGGTGTGGCCTAAATGCAGATTGCTAGATTTTGTTCACTTTGAGCCCTATGTCTGGCCATCATCTGTAGAATTTTTGACAGGTGTTTTTCCATTCAGATTTCTCCAGAGCGAGTATGCTCCCATCATGAGGCTTATTATGCATTATTTTACTTGTGAGGGCAGATTTTCACAGGTGTACTCCTATCATATTCGCCTTTTGATGCATTTCACCCGAGTGAGGATGATGAACATCTCGATCTTCTTATTTCAGAACATTCGGAGGATGGTGCCCATGTTGCAGAAGAAGACCCCAACTCAGCAGTACAGGAGCCTATACCATTATGGTTTGATTCAGCTTATAGTCTCATATTAGTTGACTTAGCAGGGCATTTCATGGGAGGAGTTCATCACCCGTGAGTTTTTCACAGTGCCACATCAGCCACATCAGGAGGTAATTCATGAGGTGGGAGGACCATCTCAGCAGCCTGATGCTCCCGTCACCCGACATATTAGTTCCACTCCTTTGGTCACTTATCAGAGAGGCCCAAGGGCCGTATTTGTAGCATCCAGGCAAGTACTATCTCCACAACAGGTGGAAGGGGTCTCGCCTTCATCGTCATCACAACGAGTGTTATCTCCACATCAGGTGGAAGGGGCCTCGCTTTCTTCACCAACACAGGTACTAGAGAGGGGAAAGCAGCCCATGATCGAGGAGAGATTGTCAGGCGATCCGATTATTGATCTTGATGCCGGTTCTCCTAGCCTAGAGCTCAAGGATATAATCCGAGAGAAAAGCACCGAGATTCAGTCGCTGCAAACGAAATTATTGATGGCGAAGTGGATTATTAATTATTTAGAGCAGCGAAACAGACAGCTGGAGGATGAGCACAAATTATGTGAGCTGCAAAAGATTCGTGAAGATCGGGAATTGGCTCGCAAGAGACCCGGTGACTTGAGACCCATAGATCGAGAATCTATGCTTATTTGGGATAATGCTCATTTGAAAAAGCTCTTAGCTAAGGC
>APFE031017415.1:59661-70839 GCA_000404065.3 Pinus taeda
ATCTTCTCACTTTTTCTTCTGCAAATTAGGCAAATGAAGTGTTAAGGTAGAATTCATGGTTGCTATGCTCTGCCTTTAAGTTTGCTTAATATCAATGTTTTCAGCTGTTTAAGGAGGATTCAAAGTCATTGTTTGCCCTCCTTAGCTCCTCACCTGTCTTTCTCATCCATTCACTTCAGTTAAAGGCATCAATACGGTCTCCTACCTCGCCCCAAAGAACCCCCTGCAAAAACTGTGTCCAATCCCCGCACCCAAAATTGCCTCTCCCCAATTTTCCACCAAAAGCCCAAAAATTTTAAACCAATCCTTCTAATCAGTTTACTAGCCTAATATCAGTGTTACCTTATTGGTTCTTATCCATTGAAGATTTTACGAGATATATCGGAGAGAGCCTTCTCCTGCCCCGTAGGGCTAGCTACGAGGCTAAAAGGTTTGATGTTGCCTTGAGGTTTGCCTTCTTCAGCCTAAGGTGAAATTTCAAGCGCTAACAGGTACACTGATATGGCCCCTTTGTCCAACTCATTTGATAGCATGTGCATTATCTTCTTTAGTGTGGCTAGACCTGCAACATACTGATGCATAGTGTCTATGCTAATCTCCAAGTGTGTGTTGGTGACCACGTGCATCAACTTGTCAGAGCACATTTTCAGCTTCAGTTGGACTTGCTTCTTGTCTTCACCTCGATGAGTGTACCTAATGGGTGGGATCACATGCCTGCGCACAATTACATGCATGTCGTTGAATTCCCTTACATGTGATCAATAGCACTACTCACCTTGTTTGCTCCATGCCAACTATTGGGGTGGATCTATAACTTCTGTGGGTGCACTTTCATCCGTTTGTTCATGTTGCAATCCTTGTTGTACCAATTCCTGCTGCAACTCATTCTCTCCTTTGTTTAGCTCCGGCTCTTCCTTGAGTTACTGCTTTAGCACATGCAATTCATTCTCTATTTCTCTTTCTGACTTTGTGCGATCCTCTTGTCACATCGTCACCTCATAGCCTCAGTATCCAAAGTTGCTTTCATCACAAGTGGATATGTTTAATCTTGCAACTTTTTTCTGCCACTGTGTTGTCAGAAACCTCCCTCCTGCATTCCTCGTGTGTGAGGGTGCTACCTTTTGCTGTTGCTAATGGTGTTTCTCATTGTGATGCTTGCGCCATATTATCTTGATGTCCTTGTCCATGAACAAATTTATGTCTTCATAAATAGGCAATGTTATGAAACCTACTCATGAAAATATAGAAAAGAAGAATCAATTCCTTAGAAATCAACCTCTTCGAGGTGGAAACCTCCTTTACGTTATAGAAATGAACAATTTTTGGATGACACAAATGAAAAGACCTCCTTTCTATATATAGGAGTCTAAGGGGTCCTAATACAATCAGAGCATATATAACAATAATATTGTGGGGGCACACCAATAACAATATTGGGCTTCTATGGGCATAATAATAACAACATGGGGACTATATGGGCACAATAATAGAATAAGGGGGTTGCACTAATAACAATAAGGGGTTACATTAGTAATATATGGACCTAACATGCCCCTCTCCTTCAAAAAGTGTTTTCCACAATGCTTGCATAGGTCTAGATGCTTCTATATGAAATTCTCATCCTTGCATGTGGAATCTTCAGTATGTAAGTTCTTCCACTTGATGAGATACTCTAAAATTGATCGATTCCACAACTATTGATTTCTTGTTTTTGTGTCTGCTTCTGGTTCCAATATGATTTTTCCTTCCTCGTCAAGTTCTAGCAATATTGGTTGAATTTGGAACTTCTCACCTATAGCCTTCTTTAAGCATGAACATGGAAAACTGGGTGCACTCGGGAAGATGCAGGAAGCTCCAATTAGTATTCCATAGCACCAATCTTTTGTAACACCTTGTATGAGTCATAATACTTTGATGATAATTTATTATACTTCTTAGCTTGCTTGAGGGAAATTTGTTTGTATGGTTCTAGTCATAGAAATACCCAATCACCTACATCAAAACTTATTTTGCTATGATATTGATCTACCTGTTGTTTTATTCCATTCTGCGACAAAGTGAGGTTATAATTTAAAAGTTGGAGAACTTGTTGTTGATGCTCGATGTGATCTTTCACTGCTTTAACCTTTTTCTTCTTGATATGTCCTTCTATCTTGAGAGTTTGAGGAGTGGTAATTCGTGCCAATGCATTACAAGATATGGTCAAATTCATTTCTTCTTTCTCTGGGGTTGGTTCCTACCGAGTATCCTTTTCTTTTGATGTTTCTTGATCCTATTCTTACAGATATTTCATTGCTTGAAGCTTCTTCTTCTTGATATGTCCCTCTATTCTGAGAGTTTGAGGAGTGGAAATTCCTGCCAATGTAGTACAAATATGGTTGGATTCATTTCTTCTTTCTCTAGGGTTAGTTCCTAGTCTATATCCTCTTCTCTTGACGTTTCTTGATCATTTTCTTCCTCCTCTTCATAATCTATGCAAAATAATTTCTTCTCATCACACTTATGACCTTTAATCTCTTTGCTATCACAATTGTAAGAAAGCCCTTTTGGTCATTTTTCTTCCAATTGTTATGGTGTCAACCTTGTAGGTTGTGGAAGGCTAGAAGAAACAACACTTCCATCATTATAGTTGTGAGTGGTAGACTTCCTTATTTCCATAATTTTGCTTTCCACTTTTCTTGCCCACCTGTATCCCTTCTCTAATGTATCAAGTTCCCAAAGGTGAACCTCATGTTGGATGTTATCTTTTAAAGTCCCTATGAAGACATCAATCCTCTGCTTCTATGGAATATCATTTACCCTTATATTCGATTTTTGGAATTCCTCAATGTACTCTGCCATTGAACCCTTTTGTTTGAGATTTATCAATTGGCTAAACAAGGTGTTGCTTTTTGTCTCCTCATAATGTGCTATCATTTCCTCCATGAAAATTGACCAAGTGACAAGTGCTTTGCGAGAACAAAGCCCTTTATACTGTACAAATTGATTCGGTTCTAAATATAAAGATAAAAAACGTACCTTTTGTAACAGTTGCACATCGTGTAGATCAAAATATTTCTCCATTTGTAATATCCATGTTACTGGATCCTTGCCATCAAACTTCCTCATATCTCTTTTTCTTTGGTTTACGAGTTCGGTCTTGAAACGAATGTAACTCTGTAGTTTCAAATCTCCAAATTCTGAAATTGCGACCTGAGGTAGCCCTCTACGTCCTCCTTCCAATCCCACCAATCTATTCGAAATTAGATTCTCCAAGAAAGAGTTATTCCCAATCTCCCAGGATGACCTGATTATATACTTTTTCAATAGAGTGAATTTGTACGAAGTTCCACGTGTCACTCTTTCAACGTTAGTACATGAAACCGATACAAAGAAAACTACAGTCTGTCCTCTTTCTATAACTTCTTACGAAATTTCAATCTGATGCTTAGAGAGAACGTTATGATGATTTTCCCAAGGTCGCATGTTTGGGATGTAATTCGGGAGCCTACAAACACCCTAACTTCCTTGGATCATATCTCCGAAATTGTAGTGAGACAATATCTAAAATTCAAACTAGAGCTTCAATGTGCTTTTAGCTCAAGTGGGTTTTAATTTCTGAGTCTGAACCTTCGTAGAAAAGAATTTATAGTGAAAATTTCATGATGGACCGTTTGAGATGGAAATCTGGATCTTTAAAAAACACTAACTTCCTCAGATCATATCTCGGAATATATAGCGAGAAAAGATTGAAAATTAGGACCCAAGGTTCAAAACAATATCGTATCAAAAGGGTTTTTTTCTTAGCTTCTGAAACTTCATAGCGAAAAGTTATAGAAAAAATGCTAGTATGACCTGTTTGGAGCAACAAAACCCTAGAATCCAAGGCTCTAATACCAAATGTTAGATTCTATGAAATCATGATTAACATTTATTGTGTTCTCATCATGAGTTTCTTCTACTACCTTTTCACCATTAGGATGCCTTTCTTGTAGCAACTTTGTCCCACCTTCCTTCAAACCATCCATTTATTTCTTCAAATCTTCCATGTCTTTCTTCAAATTTTCTTCCCTACCATCGATATTAGCTTCCATGGTACACATAAAACTATTTATCCTAGCTTTGATCACATTCTTCAAATCATCCATCCAATATTTCTTACTACGTGTTTCTATTTTCTTGATTCGAGTGATTCTTTTTATTGTTTTTAGGATATTGATCTTGAATCTATTGTATCTTTGAAATTTTAGATCACCTAACATGCAACTTTATCAACACTTTCTTGGCTGCAACCCCCATTGTGCTCTTAATGGTGTCTTCGACTTTGCTATCCTGGAAGCCATTGTAACTTTGCTACTGAGAGGAAGACAAACACCCCTAATGCCTACAGACATAGCAACACTCATGACAAGCAATCTTTCAGTCAAAAAAAAAGAAACTGGAGGACTGACATGCAACATACCTGTGTGACTGATCATGAAGGTTGCGCAATTTCTATCGGGATGTCGGGAGACTGACTGCCAAAACTGCGCAAGGCTCAGTCCAGGCTATCAAGAGGTTGACTGACCACTGAAAATATGCAATGCATAGTCCATCCTGACCTGCTGATGACTGAAACTACCTAATGTGCAATTTCAGTCAACAGTGACATGAAACCAGTAAACTACATTGCATAGTTTCTAGGGCCAGTGGGACACTGCCTCCAATAATTGCGTAATACAAGCCTAGAGGCCAGTGCTAGGCCAAGCTAGAGAAATTTTTGGAGGGAAGGCAATGCCTTCACTTCTAGAAATGTGTAATGCTAGCCAAGCAAGGTGCGGTCTGGGCCAAGGCAACCTAGGCTGGCCGATGGGTGACTGAAAACATGAGAAGTTAGAATGCATGATGAGATGAGTGCAAACAAGAGTGAATGATCATACATGCAACCATCAAGTGCAAGATTCATCAAATCGGAAAGCATGCATGTGTGTGAACCGAGTTGCCTCAATGATGACCATCCGTGCAAAAATGGTGTCATGCATGCGACAACAATGAGATGCAAATGAAAACTAAAATGATGCTTATAGAAGCTACCATACATCAAAATGACAACAAGTGCTCACTAAAATGAAGAAGGAATCCCTCACACAAAGCAAAACACAAAAAGTGACAAAAACATAGTGTGAGACATGAAAAGTGAACTTACCCCAAAACAGTTGAGCTGAATGTGCCAACGACTCCTAGTTGCAATATGGGATCTTAGATCTACAAGGTCGATGTGAGGAATGAACTCTGTAGCATCTGGTTGATGATTTTTGATAAGATCGAGTTTGTGACATGCATACCACAAATATAGTGAAAGCGACGCTTGGAAGGAGGTTTCTGAAATGATCCTTGCATGTAACCTCAAACTCCTAAAAATAGATCCCTGAATCAAGGGATGTCTTTGCATGTTGCCTTGGGAGAAGTAGTCCATGCAGGCAGATCAGTTTTTCTTGGTCCCAGTGGGAACCAGTCAACCTGAAGGCACATGCATCGGTCTGTGAGCTTGGGATGAAAATTTGTGTAGTTTCTGGGCTGAACAAATATGGTTGGCCCAAAGGGATTGTGCAATTTCTGAGAGGAACAAGTGACTGTCTCCCAGGATTGCATAATTTCTAGGCTGAGAAAATGTCTTGGGTCAGACTTCACAATTTTCTCAAGGAAGCCTATCTGACTGTATCTCACAATTTCTGGGCTGAGCAGCTGTCCTAGGTCAGGCCTCACAATTTTCTCAAGGAAGCCTGTCAGAATGTACTACACAATTTTTGAGCCCAATAGGATTCCCTGGGTTAGAAATCATAATTTTTTCAAGGAAGCATATCTGACTGTATTACACAATTTTTTCTAGTTGCTGGGATGTTTTTCCTAGAGGTATTGTGTAATTTATGGGAGCAGTAAGTGACTTTTGCTGAAAATTGCACAATTTATGGGCTGAGAAACTATCTTGGGATGAATTAACACAATCTTTGAAAGGAACACTATCACGAAGTATTGCACAATTCTAGAGCCCAACTGGGTGTCCAACTGGGTTTGCATAATTTCTGGAGGGAAGCTTGGTTCCCCTCCAGAATTGTGCAATTCTCAGAGGGAGCTTCTCAACTAGCAACTGACACCAAGTACAGAAAGCAACATGTGAAGGAGGTAGAACAAACTTGCATGAACATACTGACAATATTCTATGAAACAACTGAAGTTGATGTGCTTGATAGTGGAAGATATGCTGCTGAGGATGGTTGATAGCGAGGCTCCAAAACGAAGCTGAGGAAACATTTTGGAGGGTGCTTGTAGCTGCTACAACAAGAAGCCACAAATGTGACTAGTCTATCATAAAATACCCCTGTAGTGTGTTGGACTAGTCTCTCGTCAATAATACACCATATGCTTTAGGAATTTCCACAGGTATTATGTTTATACATTAGTGAACTCATTGGTCAAATGATAAGCGTATTAATACAATTGTGAGGTCACCAATCACATGGACAAGGGTTGTGTCCAGCTAAATGATCTGTGCATCTATTTTATCCCATTTTGCATTGATTTTATTTAGAATAGATAAAGGAATAAAATTTACTGATGCACGAGAATCAACTAAGTAATTGTGTACATTATAATTGGAAATTTCAAGTCTTAACAGAAATATTGGCAGAGTGTGTTAGCATCTAGAGTTAAAGCACTATGTACAAATTCGAGAGAACTAGAGTACGTACCATATCCTTTCTGTGAAGAAGCATCATTTCCTGAGGCAGATTATCGAACTACACATAGGAGCATGTCCCATTGGCTCACGATCTTTGTTAGATCTAAAAGTGAAACATTGGCATTAGATTTCTTCATCCCCTCTTGAATCCTTCTCTACCTATCCTGTAGACTATATCTTGTAGACTGTATCCTATAGGAATTCATGTGCATGCTCTTAGAGGAATTCCTGTGCAGAACGATGGATCTTGCTTCCGATGGGTTATGAGAGCGACTTGAGTGAGGGAGTTTTGAGGAGGTGAAATGCATGAATGCATGGGAATGATGTTTTGTTTCCCTTTATGGTGTTTTTGGGTGAGGTGGTGTGTTGGTAGAAAAGGTACGTTGCCATTTTTGGACCATTGGTCCCCACTACCACCTCATCATTTCCCACTCCTCGTAATTAGTTCCCACCTCATAGATCCATAGTTTTAACCACTTTTTTTCCTACTCCTCCTCTGTCTTTGAGTTGACTGCAGCCACGTGTGAGAGGACACCCGATTCTGCATGTGCTGACTAAATGAAGGTGGCCAAGTTAACTAGCAACCTTTTCACTAATAAATCAACTATCTCATAACCCTTACAACTTTTGACAACATGATGCATATGAGTGAGCGAGCGAGATACTTACCTGTGGTTTTGATGCCATGCTGCAATTTTCAAGGATAAGAGGTGTTGCATTGTTTATTTGTTGCATGCCATTCTTCTTCCTTCTCTTACTTGTTTGCTAATGGTTTCTTGGAGCTCCTGGATCATTCTATTGAAAACATGTTGCTCGTGATTGGCATCCTGTGGGATAGGTTGCTACAGGATTTCCTACAGGATGTCCTATAGCTGCTTCCCCCTCAGAATTATTTAATCATGTTGTTGTTTGGGGCTATGAGGATGGTGTAATGAATGGAAGGAAGAAGTAGGAGTGTGTGTAGAGCAAAGGGAACTTAGTTAATTCTCTTACTCCTCCCTATTTTCCTTTTCTTCTTTTTTTCTGAATTGCAGAAACTGTTGAAACTACATTTTTTTTTTGAATGGTGAGTGTAGGGATGATGATGGTGGATGAGGTGAGGTGTTAGATCATGCATAGGGTGAATTTTAGGGACCTAAGAAACCTATCATATGCCCTCAGATTGCTTCGTGTAGGTTTTTGGGGCCATTGTAATTCCTATAGGATCATCCTGTAGGTTTTCAGGGGATCATGTAGGAATATAGGGGATCCTATAGAAAACACAGTCTTCACATAAATCAAAGAAATGGAGTGGAAAAATGATAGAAATGATGGAGGGATGCATGGTAAGGAGTGGAGGAGATGAATATGTCTGAGGCAGGGTTCCCTTTGGATCCTCTTTTTGATTGATGACTATATTTCTTGCCCACATGCAAGTAACAATTATATATTTTTCTCTTTTTTTTTTGGAAAAACAACTAGGGTGCCTCAGAGAGGTTTTCACTCTAGCAATTTTCCTTGGGTTCCTCAAGGAAGTTTTTCACCCATGCATCCTCTTATTATTTTTCTTTTTCTCTTTTTTTCTTCATAATTGGGACACCTCAGGAGGTTTTCAACCAAAAGATGGGACTCAGGCACCTCATGGAGGTTTTCACCCGAGTCCTTATGCTTCTTCTCTTTTTTCTTTTTCCGTGACCTGATAAGGGAGGAGATGGAACTTGCTCCACCATCATCACTATTTTATTGATATTGTCAATGAACTCTTGTTTTGATAAAGGTCTCTTGAACATTCTCAATCGGTACCCATTAAAAAGGAACGGAATGGCTTCTTCATTTGTAGTTGTGATTTGCACCGAACCATTACCATGGCATCTTTCCACAACATAAGGTCCAAGCCATCTTGTCCTTAGCCTGCCCTTGAAGTATTTATACCTAGAATTATATAAAAATTCCCAATCACCCTCCTAAAATTGCTTCTCCTTAATATGTTTATCATGCCAGTTCTTCGTCTAAAGTTGAACTATCTTTGTATGTAGGAGGGCCTGCATTCTTAACTCATCCAAGCCATTCAATTGAAACAATCTCTCTTTTTGTGCATGACTGAGATCCAAATCTAGTTAGGCTGCCATCCTTAATGTGTTATATTCAAAATCAATGGACAACAAGGCCTTTTTCCCATAGACCAGCGCATCGGGTGTAAATCCAGTGGTAGTCTTCCATGTGGTATTATAGGCCCAGGTGGCCTCAACTAGTCTTTCTGCCCAATCCTTCTTGTTACTGCTCACTACCTTGGTTAAAATTCCCTCCAGTGCTGTTATGAAACCAGCTCAAGAAAAGATAGAAAAGATAGATCAACGCCTTAGAATTCAGCCTCTTCAAGGGGGCAACCTCCTTTGCATTACATAAATGAACAATTCTTGGATGATACAAATGACAAATCCTCCTTTCTATATATAGGAGTCTAAGGAGTCAAAATATAACCTAGCCGACCTAATAATAATAATATAAAGCCACACAAATAACAATAGAGGGATTCTATGGGGCACAGTAATAACAATATGGGGGCAATAGGGGTAGAACAATATTAATAAGGGGTACAACTACCATAGTAATGGGGTAATCACTAGTGTTATAGGGACCCAACATGCCCCTCTCCTTCAAAAAAAGTGTTGTCCTCAACGCTTGAGTAGTTATGGATACTTCTGTATAAAATTCTCATCCTCCCATGTGGAATCTTCCGCAGGTAAGTTCTTCCACTTGATAAGATACTCAGAAATTGATCGATTTCGTAGCTGTTGAGGTCTTGTTTTTGTGACTGCTTCCGGTTCCAATATAATTTTTCCTTCCTCATCAAGTTCTGGCAATATTGTTCAAAATGGGAGCTTTTCGCCTATAACCTTCTTTAAACATGAAACATGGAAAACTGGGTGCAATCAAGAAGCTGCAGGAAGCTCCAATTTGTATGCCATAGTACCAATCTTTTGCAACACCTTGTACGGACCGTAATACTTTGGTGATAATTTATTCTCCTTGTTAACTTGCTTGAGGGACATCTGCTTATATGGTTGTAGCCGTAGGAATACCCAATCACCTACATCAAAACTTCTTTCACTGCGATGTTGATCTGCCTGTTGTTTCATTCTATTTTTTGTCAACACGAGGTTATCCTTTAAGAGTTTGAGGACTTGTTGTTGATGTTCGATGTGATGTTCCACTGCCTGAACCTTAGAATTTTCTCTTAAATATGATGTGATGGATGGTGGTTGATACCATAAAGTGTCATAAATGGGGTCATTTTTGTTGCTGTATGGAAGGAAGTGTTATACCACCATTCTGCCAGAGGCAACCATTTGACCCATTGTGTCTGTTTATCAGATACAAAGCAATGAAGATATCCTTCCAAACATTTGTTTACTATCTCAGTCTTCCCATCAGATTGAGGATGATAAGATGAGCTATGAGCTAACTGAGTACCAAGACAAGAAAATAATTCTGTCCAAAAATTTCCAGTGAAAATGGGATCTCTGTCACTTACAATAATCTTTGGGTTTCCATGTAGCTTTTGAATTGTTTCGATAAATGCAGTAGAAAATGTACTAGCTTTAAATGGATGTGATAATGCACAAAAGTGTGCATACTTGGTAAGTCTGTCAACTAACACCATGATGACACTCTTTCCCTCAGACTTGGGTAAACCTGTGATAAAATCCATTGAAACCTCCTCCCAACATTGGCTTGGAATGGATAAAGGTTGTAATAGACCTGGTGTCTTAATTGTTTCAACTTTATTTTGTTGGCAAACCGAACATTCCGCCACAAACTTTTGAATATCTGATTTAAGGCCATCCCAAAAAAATTCCTTCTTAACCCTGTGGTAAGTTTTTAAAAATCCTGAGTGCCCTCCTAAGGGAGAAGTGTGCAATTCCATAAGAATCTTTTGTTTTAGCTGGGAATTCTTACAGAGGTATAAGCGATCTTTGTACCATAACGAATCATTTTTCCAGCTAAATGCATCAGACGTACTGGAACCTTGTTGTAACTTTCGAATAAGTGCCCACACTTCTTCATCATTCTTCCATTCCTCCCTGCTTCGTTTATCCAATCTGGTTGGATAATAGAAATGGCGCACAACAATGCTTCCACATCCTCATCCTTTCTTGAGAGTGCATCTGCCACCACATTTTGCTTCCCTTTTTTGTAGATGATTTCAAAGTCATAACCCAACATCTTTGTGACCCACTTTTGTTGCTCTTCAGAGGATAATCTTTGTTCTAAAAAGTATTTAAGGCTATCATGATCCGTTTTTACCTTGAAGTGTCTTCCCATTAGGTAGGGTCGCCATTTCTTAAGTGCATGGACTATTGCCAACATTTCCTTCTCATAAATAGCTTTGTGTAAAAACTTTCCCTTGATTGGATGACTTTCAAAAGCAATGGGTCTTTCATCTTACATTAAAACAACACCAATTCCATTTCCTGAGGCATCACATTCCACAATAAAGG